>JAAQRG010015995.1:0-15000 GCA_011634625.1 Babylonia areolata
CTTCATCATGGACTTATTTGGAAAATGTATTAAGTTGCTGTCGTTTTAGACCACCACTTCCCTTGTGTTGTTCAAGTGAGTTATACTGAAAACATTAACCTTTTTTTTTTTTCCTGTTTGGAAAGTTGATTTAGAATGATTTGTTGGTATTAATCTGTTAGAATTTTACTGGTTATAGTGTTTATAGTTTTGGCAGGATTTTATCTTGCATCATAATACGACCATTGTCAACTGCAGCTGCAGCCAGAGTTGTTATTTGGCTTCAACCTTGGCGTGTGTGTGTGTGTGTGTGTGTGTGTGTGTGTGTGTGTGTGAGAGAGAGAGAGAGAGAGAGAGAGAGAGAGAGTTGTGGATGCATCCATACACATCACATGTAATAAAACTCAGACATGGATTTACAGTTTCTGTAACTATGTAAACAATATATATGATGGTAAACAATATATATGATGGTGATGGTGATATGGATACTTATATAGCGCCTGTCAATGGTCAGAGACCAAGCTCTAAGCATAACAGGCTGCCTACCTGGGTAGAACTGACTGACAGATGCCTTTAGGCATTCATCATTCGTTTCCTGTGTTATTCAGTCAGGTTTCAGCCATGCAAACACACACTCACACAGGCATGTGACAGTTTACATGTATGACTGTTTTGTTTATTTACCCTGCCATGTAGGCAGTCATACTCCAGTTTTCAGGAGTGTGCATGCTGTGTATGTTTTTGTTTCCATAATCCATCAAATGCTGACATGTATTGCATGATCTTTAATGTGCATATTTGATCTTCTGTGTGCATGTAGACATGAAGGGGGCTCAGGCATTGGCAGGTCTGCACATATGTTGACCTGGGAAATCAAAAGAATCTTCACCCCTAACCCACCAGGGGGATGGACTCAGGAATCTTATATAGTTATAGGTCATGTAAACTGCGTTATTAAATAGACATCTTTATTTGACAGTATGCTCTGAACAGATAATGAATCAGATAAAGCAACACCCAGTCTTAAGTTGAGGCAGTTTGTCTCAAGTCACAGTGATTAAAGGTGACTGAAAAACAAGTTCTAACTCTGAGTGATATTTGAGTTTTTGCATAGTGCATTTGCATTCTAGCAAACAGAGAATTATTTTGCTTTCTTATGGTTGGATTGATTGGTTCAAGAAAAATGGGTCAACATTTCATTGATTACTGGTAACAACTGCAAATAGTGCAATCAAAGATTTTGTCAGATAGAGGTTGTGTATTATGTATAAAATTGAAAACTGTCAGTAGAAATACAGGCCTAGGTTAAAGTCTTTTTCTGTTATCATCCTCTCTCACCAGCTCTTAGTCTCACGTTTTTTCATGCAGTCTGACAAAAGTCATACTGTGTGGTGTGTGCACATGCAAGTACAATTGAATTTTTGTGGAAAGTAATCATTTCATAATGTAGTGTCATTAAAAAAAGGAAACAAAAAAAAAAGAAAAAAAAAAAAAGAAGAAGAAATCTCTATATGTCTGTCTATATTGATTGTAGAGCATGCTTTTAATCCATTTGCTTGTTTACTTTCATGTCTATTTTTTTACCCAGTTCTTGTTATGCATGGAAATATAAACTGAAGAGTGAGGCTGAACATAAATCCAAATAGACAAATGAGGACTGACAGGGGCAATGAAAGAAATCAGTCTGGTCACCAGACTTAAAACTGAAAGTTGAAAGCAGGATCAGTGTCGACAGTTTGTATTTATTGATTTAAACTGATAGAAAGAAGAAAGCATGCCTGTAAGTGAAATGATACTTCATAAAATATGAAGTGGAATCTGGAACAAGGAGGCACAGTGACAGAGTCGGTTAGGTATTAGAATTCAGATCTAGTGCTCACCATTGATCAGGGTTTGAGGCCTCACTTTTGTGTCATGTTGTGTCAATGGCTAAAACACGTTTCTCCAATTTTCCTCACTCCACCAAGGTATTAACAGGCACCTGACTTTGGTTGGGAAAGGTTATTATGGTGAAAGGAAAGGATTATACCCTCTTTCCTACACCGAGTCTAAGACACAGTGGATATTAAATTATGGCTGTAAAAAGGCAATGGACCTTTAACCTTTTTTCTTTTTTTTGTTTTGTTTCTTGCCTCAGTTTTTACCAACTTCAACAGTGCTTTTTTTTTTGCCCAGGACTTATCGACAATGATCAGGCGGCTGTCAGAAGATGTCCGTGGGCAACTCCGTACTGGTGTGGCCCTGACAAGTGTGGCGCAGTGCGTGGAGGAGCTTGTGCTGAACGCGGTGGACGCAGGCGCCACTTGTGTGGCGGTGCGTGTGGACCTGCAGGACCTGATGGTGCAGGTGGTGGACAACGGGCATGGCATCGGCAAGGAGCAGCTTCCCCTGGTGGGAGAAAGGTGAAGGGGTTTCTGTTGTTTTTGTTGTTGTTTGTTTTGTTTTGATTCTTTTCTGTTTTAATTTCAGTCTCAGTGAGGTGTCAAAGCATGCAGACAGACCCATGAGTTGCTGCACCACATCTTTGTAAAGAAAAAATACTCTACAACCAAAACCAGATGCCTGACCTGCACGTCAAGCTTTGGGCTTGTGTGCGATTTATGAGTATGATGTGTCTTTCTCTCTTATTAGGGAAAGTGACACACACACACAAAAAGACCATTACCAGAAGAAAAAAAAAGTTTCCTTACAGCACAGAACTTTGTAAATTTACTTTTTTTTAAAATTTCTGCCTTGAACACCTATCTTGCCCATGTACTCCACAAGTAAATGTAGTAACATACCTTATTTATTTTAACATTTTTTGGTATCTCAGACACCTTTCATGCCCAGGTACTTCACAAGCAAATGTTAAAACATTAAAAAATTTAACTGGACACCTTTCATGCTCAGGTATTCCACAAGCAAGTGTTGTAACATTGTGTTTTATCTCAGACACTTTTTATGCACAGGTAATCCACAAGCATGTGTTGTAACATTTTGTTTTGTCTCAGACACCTTTCATGCACAGGTACTCCACAAGCAAGTGTTGTAACATAACATTTTATCTCAGACACCTTTCATCCACAGGTACTCCACAAGCAAGTGTTGTAACACAACGTTTTATCTCAGACACCTTTCTTGCACAGGTACCCCACAAGTAAGTGTTGTAACATGTTTTACCTAAGACACCTTTTATCCACAGGTACTTCACAAGCAATGTTTTATCTCAGACAACTTTCATCCACAGGTACTCCACAAGCAAGTATTGTAACACAATGTTTTATCTCAGACACCTTTCTTGCACAGGTACTCCACAAGCAAGTGCCACTTGGTGGAGGATCTGGACAACCTCCGCTACTTTGGCTACAGGGGTGAAGCCCTGGCCAGCCTCTGCTCCGCCTCCTCTTTCATGGAGATCATCACACGACCTGCCGCCTCCACAACCACCTACAGCAAGTGCTTCCACAAAGGGAAGCCACTCTCTGTGACTGAACCCAGCAGGCCTAGGCCCGGCGTTGGCACAACAGTCACGGCACGGAACCTGTTCTACAACCTCCCTGTGCGCAGGAAGTCCCTGAACGAGGGCCTTGAGCTGGAGAGGACGCGGTTCCGTGTCGCTGGGCTGGCTCTGATGTGGCCTCTGATCAGTTTCAGTTTGAGGGATGAAGTCACAGGGAATGTGATCCTTCAGACCCACAAGTGCAGCAGCATCCTGGGAACTTTTGCATCCCTGTTTGGACGTTCACGCACAAAGCACATGAAGGAAGTGGAGTGCAGTGGTGAGGCGTTCAAAATCTCGGGCTACGTCAGCCGGGAGAACTACAGCCGTAAGGATCTGCAGTTTGTGTTTGTCAACAGGAGACAGGTTCTGAAGAGCAAGGTACACAAGATGGTGAATTCAGTGCTGGGCAAATCTGTGCTGGTCAGACGTCGGGGACACGCACCAGAAAAGAGCAGGCAATCCGGTTTAGATAAACGCTCCACGGAAAACGGAAGTCCAACCAAACTGTTTGAACGGTACGCTGTCTACGTAATCAATATTGAATGTTCAGTTAACATGTATGATATTACCTTTGACCCTGCCAAAACCCTGGTGGAGTTTCATGATTGGCCAGAGCTGACTAGTCAGATGGAAGCAATGCTGATGAAGTTCCTAAAAGAGGAGAATTTGTTGCTGCCCACTGAAGACGGCCAGGAAAAAGATGAAACTCCCAGTCAGCTGGCTGCTGAACCTGATGTCAGTGTTTCTCAAACTTCTGAGCTTTGTGAAACAGATGATCCATTTGATGGTAATGATGAGCATTTTGATGAAGAGTTCCATGACACTTTGCAGAGGAAACGGTTCGCGCAAGGCATTTCCACACAGAGCAATATCAACAGTTTATTTTCACGCACAGTTAGAAGACCGGCAGTGTCTCTTGAAAAGGAAGGGTTTGTTGATTTAGGTGCTAGTGACCGGAAAAAGAGTAGGCTGAATGACAGCACAAATAACACAGATGAGCAAGGAAAGCAAGGCAGTTCAAAACAGGACTGTTCTGAAAGCAATACTGGGTCTGGAAGAACAGCTCTGAACATCACTCCTGTGGATTTTCATGCAAAAACTGATAGTAGAGGTGATGTTGAAGAAACAAAGAGACAGTTTCACAAATCAGGGAAAAAACAAAGTTCTGAAAGTGTTCCGACCAGCTGCAGTGATGCAGATTCAGAACTGGAAGACAGAGAGATCATTCTCCCACAGGCCATTGGCCCATCAAAGAGAAGGATGTCTCGGTCCTCACAGAAACAGACATCGACAGAAGAACTCCAGGATGAGGCTTTGTGTTCATTTTCAGAATCTACAGAAGTACAGATCCATTTGCCTCCGGAGTTTGCCAAGTATTCTGCTTTAAGTCGTCTGAGAGCTAGGCTGGCAGAGCAGCTTCAGACTCCCTCATCATCGAAGTCCTTGCAGCCACCAGCAAAGACACAAACTGTGTCCTCAAAGTGTGCTGCTGCTGCCCTAAAGAAATTTCACAGGACTGGCAAACACAACAGGAGAAAACATGGAGAAGTGGAAGAGAATATGGATTTAGAGGATGAGGTGGACACAGCCCCCACACAGAATGTTCTGCCACCTTTTGTGAGGCCACCGTTTTTGAGAAGCAGGTCTCTGGATGCTAAGTGCTCCTGCTGTTGTGTCAAAGACGGACCTGTCCAACATCGACATTCTGGTTCCTCTACCACTGGCATTGTAAACAGGCATCAGACATGTGATGATATCAACATCAGCTACACAGGGTCCAGTCCAGGTTCAGGTTTGATGAAACGGGGAACAGAAATCTCCAGGCTGGCTAACGCTGCATGGGATAACTTGTGTAGAAAACCAGGCCTGCACAAAGAAACCAGGCTGAGCAGCATTCAGGAAAGATTTCAGTGTTCAAGGGTTTTTCACCAACGACAGAATGACAGCAGAAAAAGCAAACATTTACAAGGTGTTCAGAAGGTGCCTCATAATGTGTGTAATACAGAGATGAGAAATAAATCACGTAAGGTTTCTATGTTATCTGCAGGTGAGGCAGGTCATGTCCGCAGACATAGCGTTTCCAAACAAGCACAAAGTGAATCGGAGAGAGGTTGTGCCATGCCATCAAAAAGAGCATTGAGCAGTATCAAGCCACGACTGGAAGCATCAGGTTCTGATCTGTCCAGGTCAAGGGCTGTGGGATTCCACAACCAGGGAGACAGTTCAGGACAGTCACATCAAGAACCTGATCACTGTGGTTCAGAACACTCACATCAAAGACCCCATCACCATGGTTCAGAACACTCACATCAAAGACCCCATCACTATGGTTCAGAACACTCACATCATGGACCCCATCACCATGGTTCAGAACACTCACATCATGGACCCCATCACCATGGTTCAGAACACTCACATCATGGACTCTATCATCATGGTTCAGAACACTCACATCAAAGACCCCATCACCATGGTTCAGAACACTCACGTCATGGACCACATCACCATGGTTCAGAACACTCACATCAAAGACCTCATCACCATGGTTCAGAACACTCACATCAAAGACCCCATCACCATGGTTCAGAACACTCACATCATGGACCACATCACCATGGTTCAGAACATGCATCTCACACCAGGCCAGAACCACAAGGTGCCATTTCTCCTGCAGCAGAACAGTCAGTAGTGTTTCCTTCATCGGGTAGTCTTGAGCTCAGCGGCTGTTCATCAAAGCCAGGGAGACTGAGTCAGGCATCAAAACTTGCACGGCTGATGAGGAAAGAGCACACACCAGATTCCGATGACACCGGATCAACGGGCAGTCAAGAGAATCCACCCATTCAGCCAGCTTACTGTCCTCTCTCATATTCAGATGACAGAGTTGTCCAAAACAAGGTGACAGGATCCTTCACAGCAGGACACAGTGCTGTTCACAGTGTCCACAAAGGCCAGCTTCACTCATCACATGTTCAGACTGAAAGAGCACGGTTTGATCTGACAGCTCTTGAAATGCTGAGCAGCTGCCAGCCATCCCGCATCACCTCACAGTCAAGGCATGGACACACTCACAGTGCAGAAAGTCAATCCTCTGCAGCAGCTCAGTTTCCAGAGCTTCGTCTGTTTGAGACACCACGCACTGTGTTTGGAAAATTGTCAAACAAAGGTGAAACATCATCAGCCTTTACCACTCACAGCTTGGCAGAACAAAGGTGCAGCTTGGAAACTGCTCCCTCACTGCGATTGTTCCAGACACCTCACAGTGTGTCCTCTGCCAAAGAGACAATGGTTGAACACACAGAGGACATTTCGCGAAGGCCCTGCAGATCTCAAACCATTATGCACCGTGAGAGGAGTGTCTGTGCAGGAGGTGAGAGGCTACAGGAAAGGACAGGAGAAACTGTTGTTCCTTCCATTCACACTTCTTGTTCTTTGGCTGTTGGGAGAAATGCTGAAGATAACAGTATGCTAGCCATGCAGATAGGGCAAGGTCGCATTGACCCATCAGGTGATGCTCCTCATGCTGACTTTCATCACGGAGCAGACACTGTGCACAGGCAGAGGTTGATGGCAGGTCATCCATTTTGTGCTCTGACCTCTCAGTCCGGTGGAGTGACCGAGAAACTTGGAAGAAAGAGAGAGAGATGGGAATCTAACCAGCAAAACACACAGGGGTTTTCTGCTGCTTCTTCACAAGGCTTTGTTCCTCAGCTGACGGAAGGAACAGGCACATTGCTTTTTGAAACTGACACCGGTAAAGGAAGGTTGTGTGAGAGTGTGGTGCAGACTGACTCTCCACTGTCCACTCACTCCACAGGATTCAGTCCAGCCGCTGCTGACCCTTTGTTGACTGAGCTCAGCAGCCAGAACAGAGGGGATTGTTCTGCAGGCCCAGAGGTAGCAGAAACACCCTGGTCAGGCACGTGCGCTAACTTTTCCGGATCTCGCATCAGAAGCAGCCAAACATCGGCACTCGGTGATGTGCACACTGATGCTGACAGCTGTCTAAGTCAGAGTGGGAACTGTCAGACCAGAAATACTTTAGCCAAGTCACAGTCTTCCTCACAGCCAGTTGCACAAAGTCTGGAATTAACTGAAGGAAAAAAATACCCTGACAGCGTTCCACTACTCAGACTGTCTCAAGCTGACCTAGATTCACAGGTCATACCATGTTGTCAGAGACTTGGTCAAAGCTCATCTGCACCAAATGGCAGTCAGTTGAGAGCAGGTGTCATCACTCCTTGCAGTGAGGTCAAGTCATCATCACTGACATCACGTCAGCTGTCATGTGACAACTGTCAGTTGGAGAGCCAGTGTCAGCACAGCCAGTTGACTTCATCAAGCAAGATCAGTCCCACTGCAGCAGCTTCCTCAGTGTGTTTGTCACTACCTGTAACATCCAGCATTGTTCCTTCGGAGATGACTTCTTCATGCATTGAGTTACCCACAGCGACAGACACTTCCATCTCCCTGGGGACATTTTCCTCACTGTCAGAGACTGTTTCCAGCAACTCAGAGTCTAATCAGGCTGGTCATTCCCCTCTCAGCAGACTGTCAGATTCTGTGTACATCAGAACTGGAGGCCAGCAATATTCAGAAAGTAAACCCAGCAGTCAGCTTAAAGACCCAGGAGAGAGGGAGCCAAACAGTGAACTGGAAAAGTCAGAAAATGTCGAAATAAATTGCCACATACCTGAAGACCCAAACACTGTATGTGAGCATCCAGATCATGATGGCAAAGACAAAAGCTGTCAGGAAAGGTTTGTGTTTTCATCAGAAAAACAGTGTGCGATGGCTTCAGAATCCCCCAGTGAAAAATTACCCAACAGTAGCAAACGAGAAACAAAACGGAAGCTGGCACTGGATCAGGCCCACAATGTGTTGTTGGTGACTGGAAAGAAGAGCAGACTACCAGTCGAGTCACAGTGTGCACACACTTCAGCAGCACAGACTGCAGACTCCCCTGTCAGTATTCCACCAGCCAGTGCGGTGATCCCTTCACACACATCTCACAGGAAAACCAGAAGCGCTAGCAGTTTGCAGCTGACCGACAGTTTCAGTGACTCGGTGCCAGACAGTGCTTTGGCCAGCATTGTGATGCCGGGGACTCAGAGCCCCAGTACACCAACAGCCTCTGTCAGGGAAGGGATAAGCACAGACTCTTTGCCCGACAGCATGCTTGCCAACATCACTTCACAAGAAATGCAGCCCTCAGTGGGAGTTGCAGATGAGGCTGCTGTCTCTCCTTTTATGTCAGACTCTGTCACCGATGCTGCTCTGGCTGATGTAAACACGCAGGTGCTGCAAAGCCAACCAAGAACAGAAAACAGTTCTTTTATTCCAGCGTGTTCTCGTGCTGCAACAGTAGACAGGCTGGCTGATATGTCCGTGAACAGTGCTATCACTCCAGCCAACCCAGAACTGTCCACTCGAAGCAAGACCAGCGTTTGCTTCACACAGAACGCCTACAACCTTGGCTCTTCCTTGCCGTCAACATGCAAAACCGACCGATCACAGCAACAACACATCAGCCTGACTGATCCTGTGTCTGTGTCTGAGCATCAAAACACATCCAGTGACGATGACGCAAAGAACAGGAGCCACAATAACAAGGACTGCTCTGTGTTTGAAAACGTTTCTTCAGAGACTGCTACCAGTGACACATCAGTGGACAAGGAAGCTGAGGAACAGGGCAGCAGCAGCAGTGGTCAGAGTGAGCGTGTGGCAGTGAAGGAGAGAGAGGATGGGGGTGAGGAGGAGAGGCAGACTGGAACAGGCAGGGGAGAGGGCAGACTGAGGGAGGGGGCGCTGTGGGTGCCTGTCAGTGATCCCTCCACAGGTAGGTGTGGCCATTTGATACCATTGTTTTGGGGTTTTTTTTTTACTCTCTCTCTCTCTCTCTGTCTCTCTCTGTGTGTCTCTCTCTCTCTGTGTGTCTCTCTCTCGTGTTTTAAATCTTTTTTTCAATTCCATCTTTGAGTTACAGTTCTGTTACTGATTCTTTCCAACATTATTATACAGTCATTCTGAAAAAAAAGACAGATTTTTCTTTTAATAATGTATTGGATGTGTATGTAAATAGATTAAACCAAGACTTAATAAATAAGTCACATATCACTAAAGTCACACACACACACACACAAACACACACACACACATGTGCATGGATTTGCACATGAGAAAATGATTTTAAAAAAAAGAAAAAAAAAAAAAAAGTACAGTTGATGTTTACAGTCAAGATTGTCTCTTTTGTTGTTGGTGTTGTATTTTTTATTTTTTGGTTGTACATTTGAAAGCATCACAAACAGGAAGAAAATTAGGATAATCTAGTGAACAACGCAGTGAAATAGAAAGAACAGTTGACATCTATAGCTTATCAGAATCTCAGAAGCAATACCAAAATGCAGTGTGTATGCGTGTGTGTGTGTGAGTGTGTGTGTGTGTGTGTGTGTGTGTGTGTGCGCGCGCGCGCACATGTGTGTGTTCTTGTGTTCTTTGTGTCTGACCGATTTGTTATTGAAAAGCACTTTGAGAGGCTTGTTGAAAGCACTACATAAATGTACTGTTGTTATCATTCATATTCGTTGTCTTATTCTTAATCATCTTCTTCTTATTTATTATCATTATAAATTTTTTTTTTTTAAAGTTATGGTTATTACAGACTTGTGGGCATGTGTGGTTTCAGGCAGCAAGGTGTACATGAACAGCAGCTCAGGACACACGCTGACCCTGGCACAGTGGAGCGAGAGAGAGAAGGACCTGGCACACTCCACAGACACTGCACAGGGTAGGCGGTTACAGGGCAAGGTTAAGGAAAACGTATGGTATTGTATCCATGGTGCTGTGTTGCATTGTCTGGTAGTGTGTGGTATTGTGTTGTATGATATTGTGTTGTATTGTACTGTGTTGTACTGTACTGTATTGTATTGAATTGCATTGCATTGCATTGTATTGTATTGTGTTATACTATGTGTATTGCATTGTATTATGTTGTATTGTATTGTTTTGTATTGTATTACCGGTACTTTTTGTCACAACAGATTTCTTTATGAGAAATTCGGGTTGCTCTTCCTGGGGGAGAATGCGTCGCTGCTGTGCAGCACCACCCACATTTTTGTTTTTGTTGTTCTCCTGTCTGCAAGTGGATTTCTTCTACTATCAAAGTGGTTTTTTGAGTCACTTGTGTAAACATAGTGAGTCTATGTTTTAACCCGGTGTTCGGTTGTTTGTGTGTGTGTGTGTGTGTGTGTGTGTGTGTGTGTGTCCGTGGTAAACTTTAACATTGACATTTTCTCTGCAAATACTTTGTCAGTTGACACCAAATTTGGCATAAAAATAGGAAAAATTCAGTTCTTTCCAGTCATCTTGTTTAAAACAATATTGCACCTCTGGGATGGGCACAAAAAAATAAAAAAGAAGCCTAATTATATGCAAACTGCATTTACTGTTATATTTATATTTTTTGTATTCTCTAAACTTGGCACTTTGATCTCTTATTCTGACACAACAACAAGAGGAGTCATTATTATCATTTTTTGTTCAAACAGGAACTTCTTTTGCTAAGCATGGAATTTTTATTTATTTTGCAAAGGTTTTGGTGCAGATAGTAAAAAAGGGAAATTACTCTGTAATTAATGCTAGGGGACTTAATTTATCACAAGTGAGTCTTGAAGGTCTTGTTCTTGTCGTTCTCCTGTCTGCAAGTGGATTTCTTCTGCTATCAAAGTGGTTTTTTTTTGTTTTTGTTTTTTCCCCACAGAACTGTACCAGAGTCACAACCCAGAAAACACAGTAATTTTATTTCATTCTAATTTTGTTGTTGTTGTTTTTTGTTTTCAGGGACACAGTGCAGACAAGACAAGGCAATGTTCACGGAGACGCCTGGCCCCTGCATGAGGGAGGTTGGAGAGTTGTCTCCACTCAGTCACGGAACCCTGGAGGCGCTGCTGTGCAGTCACCTGGAGGCCGAGGAGGCAGAGGCCCAGTCCAAGTGGAGGGAGGGGAGCAGGGTTGGTGTGGATGACTCAAGGGGGGAGACGGTGACGGACATCCTGAGTGCCTGGGAGAACCCGGTGTTCAAGAAACCGGAGCAGGTATTATGCCTGTCGGTTTTTGTTTGTCATTTATTGGAAGCTATATTTAATTACACATACTTAAACGTGACCCACTAGTGCAGACTCTGGCAGGGGTCTGACATTCCTGTCCTGTGCAAACTACTATCCGCCTATGCAGAGAAAACGAAAGTGGCTACGGCCAATAACCTCCCGGAAGTAGGTAATCTCCCCTTTGCCCCCCCCTGACTAGCGCCCTCTTTTTCCGGCAGCCATCATGACTCCTGTTCCTGTGCTCTTCATACGGCTAAGTTTTTTAGTATTTTCTGTCTGTCTGTCGATTCTCTGGCGTTCTTGTTTTTTGTCAAACTACGTGGAGTGATGGTCTAGAGGTAACGCGTCTGTCTAGGAAGTGAGAGAATCTGAGCACACTGGTTCGAATCACAGCTCAGCTGCCGATATATTCTTCCCCTCCACTAGACCTTGAGTGGTGGTCTGGATGCTAGTCTTTCGGATGAGACGATAAACTGAGGACCTGTGTGCAGCATGCACTTAGCGCATGTAAAAGAACCCGCGGCAACAAAAGGGTTGTTCCTGGCAAAATTCTGTAGAAAAATCCACTTGGATAGGAAAAACAAATAAGACTGCACGCAGGAAAAAATACAAAAAAATGGGTGGCGATGCAGTATAGTGATGTGCTCTCCATGGGGAGAGTAGCCCAAATTTCACACAGAGAGATCTGTTGTGATAAAAGAAATACAAATACAAATTTTATTATATTTTGATGTGTTTACTTATTTGTTCATTTTGTTTTGTTTATTTTATTTTATTTCATGTTAAGATATTATGTCAACTGGAATATATTTTCTAAAATTGATTTACTTATTTATTAAGACATCTTGCATGTGTTCATACTGCAAGAGTCTCATGCAGCACTGGTCCAGGGGAGTTGAAGCGGGCATGTAGTTGTGGGGTACAACATGTTCATATTCTTGAAGCCCTCTTCTTGAACAGGCTCCCAAGGGCCTGACCAGTGCATTGGGTTTATGTGTAGGTCAGTCATGTGGGGAGTTAACTTGAACCTTGATTATTTCCCCAGGTATGAGTATTCTTATACCAGCACACTAATCTGGTTTAAAAAAAAAAATTTTTTTTTTTTTTTGCTTGGTACAGTTGGCATTTGAATCTGAACTGATTACAGATTACGGAAGCATGAAAAAGAAGCTTTGTTCAACAGATCAAATCAACAATTCTCCATTGATTTTTCCTGTTTTAGTGAACCGCTCTGTTTTTTTCTACTGCAAGGGTCTCATGTAGTGCTGATCCAGGGGAGTTTTAGCAGGCATGTAGTTGTGGGGTAGAATGAGTTAAAAACAAAAGAAAAAAAGAAGAAATTGTAAGGCAGATGTGTAGTGCATGTGGATCAGACCATATGCTATGACACCTTGAAACTGAAAGTGAAACTGAACAAGTTGTAGATGCTCTCCATAGCTCTGTTTGGATTTGTATATGTGTAAAATATAAGAGTCTGGATTTTAAGCTTGATTTCTGTTTTTTTGTGTTTTTTTTTTGTGTGTGTGTAGGTGTGTTTGTGAAGGTATGTGTGTGTCTGTGTGTAACGGGAATATGTAGATGTGTGGGTGGTGTTTGATGTAATCAGTATTGTTTGTTTGTTTGTGTGTGTGTGTGTGTGTGTGTATTTGGTTTGACGTGACGGCCTGTATATTTTCATTTGTAATATTAGAAGACACTTGAATAATTTCTAGGGTGCAGAGCATATAATTATCTCATTCTTCTTGTTCTTCTTACGAGCAGTAATAATAATAACATCATCATCAGTGTCATCATCATCATTACTGTTATTATTATCAATATTACGATGAGTATTATTGTTATTATTTTCAGGTATGCATATGTGTGGTTATGCACACTCACACATGTTGCAAGCATACATTCACGCATACGTGCAAATCTATTAGCTCACTGAACACACAGTGACGGGCGCAATAGCCGAGTGGATAAAGCGTTGGACTTTCAATCTGAGGGTCCTGGGTTCGAATCACGGTGACGGCGCCTGGTGGGTAAAGTGACGGCGCCTGGTGGGTAAAGGGTGGAGATTTTTACAATCTCCCAGGTCAACATATGTGTAGACCTGCTAGTGCCTGAACCCCCTACATGTGTATATGCAAGCAGAAGATCAAATACGCACGTTAAAGATCCTGTAATCCATGTCAGCGTTCGGTGGGTTATGGAAACAAGAACATACCCAGCATGCACACCCCCAAAAGCGGAGTATGGCTGCCTACATGGCGGGTTAAAAACGGTCATACACGTAAAAGCCCACTCGCGCATATACGAGTGAACGTGGGAGTTGCAGCCCACAAACACAGAAGAAGAAGAAGAACACACAGCACATGTGTAAATATATTGTAACGACTGACGGTGTCGGCGCCCCCTGTTGACAGATTCTGCAGACAGCGACCAGGACCCAGGCGGGGAGAGTGGCGCGGTGTTTCTTCGCTCCCACCGCCTTCACCAAATCCATGCTGTCGGGAGCAAAGGTACCATCACTTCTGGAAACCTCACTGTGAAAGGCAAAGTAATGGTAGTCATGATAATGATGATGATGATAATGGTAGTAATGATGATGATGAGGATGATATTGACATTGATGATGATGATAATGATAGTAATAATCATAATGATGGTGATGATAATGATAATGATTGTAATTATAATAGTGGTTGTGATAATGATATTGATGATGATAATGATACTGATATTGATGATAACAATAATAACAATACTGCTACTACTACTACTACTGCTGCTGCTGCTGCTGCTACTTCTACTACTACTTCAAATGGCAATAATAATGATAATAATAATAACAATGATAGTTATGATGATGATGATGATAATATTGTAAACTTCTTCAGTTTTTTTTTTCTTTTTTTTTCTCAAACAGAACTCATAACGCTTTACATGTACGGAACTCATTGATAACAATGCTTGTGTAGCTGACCACACATGGTGATTAGACAGCTGGACAAGTTTGTGGTTGCCATAGTAACACTGGGTGACATGTTTTCAGGTGATCGGACAGCTGGACAGCAGCTTTGTGGTTGTCATAGTAACGCTGGGTGACATATTTTCAGTTGATAGGACAGCTGGACAACAAGTTTGTGGTTGCCATTGTAACGCTGCATGACCTGTTTTCAGGTGATTGGACAGCTGGACAAGTTTGTGGTTGCCATAGTAACACTGGGTGACATGTTTTCAGGTGATCGGACAGCTGGACAAGTTTGTGGTGTGTCACGGTAACACTGGGTGACATGTTTTCAGGTGATTGGACAGCTGGACAACAAGTTTGTGGTTGCTATAGTAACGCTGCATGACATGTTTTCAGGTGATCGGACAGCTGGACAAGTTTGTGGTTGCCATAGTAACGCTGGGTGACATGTTTTCAGGTGATTGGGCAGC
>JAAQRG010015995.1:20000-21877 GCA_011634625.1 Babylonia areolata
TCACAGTGCACAGAACCCCGACACGATGCGGTAAGACCACTGACGTCACTCGCTGATACGTCATCGACACCAGGAACCACGCTGACGTCTCTGAAGTTAAGTAGAACACAAAATAGGTCACCGTGCACAACAGGTCTAACCGAAAAAAGGACGGAGGCCAGGAGAACACTCTGTCCACCCAGTACCACAACATGGACGTCAGCAGACACTGGTCAGACACGGCCAGAGCAGTGAAGTACAAAGACAAACAAGCAGTGGACTGTGAAGCCCGCATCCCTCGCATCACCATCACTATCATCACATTGCCGAACGTCCCGAAGGCCAGAAGAACAGGAGGCACTGTGTACCACAGCAAGAGTGTGATGGCGTTGAGAAGAGAGGTTGTTGAACCAGAAACTGTCAAGGTGCTGTTGTCTGAAAGTTTGGTGGAGTCGTTCTGATTATCAAAGCTACGATACGCTGACATGTCGACAATGCTCGTCGAAAGAGAAACGTGTGGTTGCGAAAGTTCTTTTACATACGATATACTTTTAACTCGACGAGTGTGTTGCTATTATCTACGCAGGGCTGACATGAAACGCCACAGCACTAAACATCATTACCAACTTTGCGGCACTTTTTGACTATTATTTTACACAAAAGTTAGATTATTTTAAACAATCTGTATGTGAGATGGAAGAACCCCCCCCTCCCCCTCCCCCCCCCAAAAAAAGCAAACAAACAAAACAACACACATACGCACGCACGCACGCACGCGCGAGCACACACACACACACACGCACACACACACACACACACACATCCACAAAGCGCCTCGGAGTTTTTGCTCTAACAGACACTTTGCGATGATATTTCACTGCGCGCGCGCACACGCTCATACACACACGCGTGCTCTCTCACACACACACACACACAAATGCACGCACGCATGCACGTAAAAACACACACACACTCACGCGCGCGCGCGCGCTCACACACACACACACACAAAGTCTTCTGCAACCAGATTGGAAACAACAGCTAAGGCATTCGATCCGAACATTAATTGGTGCTGTGGACCTACAGGCAATATATACATTTTTTCTTGCATTTCCACAATCACTGATGAAGAAACCACACCCAGTTAAGATATTAAATGGGAAGTTTAATTTGCACTGCTTTGAAACCGTTGACGTACAGATTTATGTCAACTCCCTGTCTTTATTATTTGTGCGCGCGCGCACACACACACACACACACACACACACACACACACACACACACATTTAATTTGCACTGTTTTGAAACCGTTGACTTACAGAGTTATGTCAACTCCCTGTCTTTATTATTTGTGCGCACACACACACACACACACACACACACACAATTTAATTTGCACTGTTTTGAAACCGTTGACTTACAGAGTTATGTCAACTCCCTGTCTTTATTATTTGTGCGCATGCACACACACACACACACACACACACACACATGGACACATGTATATGTATATAGGTTACATCTACATGTCTTTGTAACAATCTTCTAGTTTACGTCTTTCCATAATGAGTGGGGATTTTTTGACGGAAAGTGGTAGGACTGGAGTGCGTGTGTGACTGTGTGACTGTGTGTGTGTGTGTGTGTGTGTTTATGTCTGTGTACATGCACGCATGCTCGCGCGAATGTGCTTGTGCGTGAGCGTGTATGTGATTGTGTGTGTGTGTGTGTGTATGCGCGTGTGTGTATGAGCGTGTGCAGCATGCACTTGGCGCACTGAAAAAGAACCCATGGCAACGAGAGTGTTGTCCTCTGGCGAAATTACGTAAAATGAAATCCACTTTCATAGGTACACAAATATGTAAGCATGCACTCAAGGCCTGACTAAAGATCGGAAGAGC
>JAAQRG010016002.1:0-22191 GCA_011634625.1 Babylonia areolata
TAGTTTGAGAGTCATAGTCCTTCACAAAAGACTAAGCTGTAAATGGTTTCCCATTGACTGGAGAAACCATTGATAATACAGCTCTCACTTTACTGTTGGCCCAAATGTAAACTTATGTCAATCTGTGATATAAGCCGAGTGTTGAGCCTGTAGTTTATAGGACCTGCTGGCTCGCGTCCTTGATAAAGGTAAAGTTTTATTCAGCGCTGGGGTCTTGGTGTTGTGGAGGTTTCCTTGTCATACTATGCTTGCGATAAACGCCACGGAGTTGAAATGATTCCGGGTCTCTGGACTTAACTGACGTCACCGTGAGACCGGGAGTTTCACTTTCTCAAGGAGGCGTCACTGCGTTCGGACAAATCCATACACGCTACACCACATCTGTTGAGCAGATGCCTGACCAGCAGCATAACCCAACGCGCTTTAGTCAGGCCTTGAGTGCATGCTTACATATTTGTGTACCTATGAAAGTGGATTTAATTTTACGTAATTTCGCCAGAGGACAACACTCTCGTTGCCATGGGTTCTTTTTCAGTGCGCCAAGTGCGTGCTGCACACGGGACCTCGGTTTATCGTCTCATCCGAAAGACTAGACGCTCAGTTTGATTTTCCAGTCAAACTTAGGAGAAAGGGCGAGAGCGGGATTCGAACCCACACCCTCACGGACTCTCTGTATTGGCAGCTGAGCGTCTTAACCATTCTGCCACCTTCCTCCACGTGAGACCGGGAACTGCCATGGAGTAACTTCTGGATATTCTGACACAGCGGTCGGTCACCCTCTCATCCGCCATCAACCCTTCTCCCTCACACACACACACACACACACATACACACACATTTTTGTTAACACTTAAAACAATTCTCTCCCCTTTCCTTCCATAATTTTGTCCTGACAGTTTAGTTCACTTCAGTTGCTCAAGGAGGCGTTGCTGCGTTCGGACAAAATCCGTATACGCTACTACACATCTGCTAAGCAGATGCCTGACCAACAGCGGAACCCAATATGCTTTGTCAGGCTTGACAAAGCAAGTGAGGGGAAAAAGGGATGAAAAAGAAGAGAGAGAGAGAGAGAGAAAAAAAAGCGTCTCTTCCAATCTAAGTCGAACGTGCGACTACATTTCATATCCGTTTCGTGATCAGTGAACGCACGTCAGTGACCTGTTCGTCATGCACACATTAATGCACACGATGGATGGGCAAAGAACTTTATCCGACATGCTGGGGAAAGTCAGAGAGAGAGACAGAGACAGAGAGAGTGAGAGAGAGAGAGAGAGACAAACAAACAGAAACAGACAGACAGACAGGAAGTGGCACAGATGGTAAACACAGTAGCTTGTTGACCAATCTTCTGGTATCACCGACCATTTTATCAGATGGTTGTTTGCTCACACTACCGTCTGGCCATCCTATCACGTTCCGTTTGTATCTCCGCTTTTCATATCTCCCTCTCTTGATCACTCTGTGTGTGTGTGTGTGTGTGTGTGTGTGTGTGTGTGTGTGTGTGTGAGTGTGTGCGTGCGTGTATGCGTGCGTGCGTGCGTGTGTGTGTGTGCATGCGTGCGTGCGTGTGTGTGAGCAGGCGCACAGGTTCACAATCTGGTGCAAACCACTCGAACATTCCCGTTTCTGTGCATATTTCAGTTAGAGGGTTAAAAGCCACATTTCTTTTCTTCTTCTGCGTGTTCTGTCTTCCCTTCCCCATTCCAAACACGGTGTCTGAAAACTATGGCAATCTCCGTCTGTCAACAACTTGACACCGAAGCCAGATAGCCATGGGGACATTTAAAAAAAAAATCAATGAAAGCTGGCTTGTTTCTGTTTTATTAATTCTTCTGGAGTACATACTCTGGAACACACACACCACACACACACACACACACACAAAGATACTTTCAAATGTCATATTTCCCACACGCCGCCTGCACGTAAAAACTCTGCAAGAAAGACCCGCAAGAACACAGTTTTTTTTTTCAAGCTGACAACGGCAAGCAGCAAAACGTATCGTTGGTACATTCACAATCGTAACTCGATACCTAACAAGGTGATGGGAGTCTTCAAACATCCCAGGAAAAAAAACAGCAGTTACTCGCGAGAGAATACATTTCCATGACACTGATTTTATCACTGTTTAACTTTCTTATATCCAGACTGTGCCTTATTTAAGCGAAAACACAGTGTGCCATATTTCACCAAAAAACAGAGTGCCCTATTTAAAAGAAAAGGAACGAAACGAAACGGGGAAAAAAAAAGTGTGCGTAAGTTTCGAAAAGACACAAAACAAGTCCCCCTCCAAACCACTCAAAGCCAGGCCCCCACCTGACAAATGCCAATCATCATTGTGGATGACTAAAACCAGTGATCACCACCACGACGTTATCAGTCAGAACGGAGAGAGCACGGGCAGCACGAGGGCCGCACTGTCACAGCGGCCAGGTCACAAAGCCTCATGGGGACCATGGGAAAGGACCCACGGCTGATCAAGCATTCAATTGCAAAACAACCACACTGGCACAAGCCCCGAAGCGGAGAACAAGTGGGTGATCGAATCGGGGAATGGGTCAGCGGGTAATGTCATGCCACTGGCCGATTCTCCATCCGATTGCACGCCGATGGGTAGCCTAGCAATCAGGGGAAAAAAATGACATAATCTGAACCACATTTCTGATCCATCTCTCTCTCTCTCTCAGGATGACTGCCCCCAAAAACCCATCTTTCTGGAATCAGACAACTCTCCAGGTTCCTTCCTCCCCTCTTCAATTTCGTTTATTCATTTATAATCTGTTCATCAAAGAATCTTCTCCGAATCACACAATCCATCCTCTTGCACTCCTCACATCTGAAAAAACAAACAAACAAACAAACAAAAAACAAACAAACAAAACCAAAAAACACCACCACCACAAGATGAAAAACGTTCAGCAACTCACACCAGCGGAGATACACGCAAAAGGCGCATTCGTGATTGTATCAGCTGAGCTTCACACGCTCATGAGCAACGTTACGTGCTTCATGAGAGATCAAGGGATCTGCGCGCATCAGATTTACTGCAGTGACACCAAAGACCGCGGTTCCTGCAGACGTGCACACACACACACACACACACACACACACACACACACAGAGAAGACAGACAGACAGAAACAGTTAGGAAGAGAGGCAGATGGGAAGCAAAGATAAGCATATGCTTGTAGACAAACTTTCTATAATCACCGACCGCTTGGCTCAAACTACCGCCTGGCCACCTACCACGTTACGTATCTCAGTCCTTCAAGCTGTGTGAGCGCACAGGTTCAGAATATTGTGCAAGGTTCTCTTCCAACTCCGTTCAGCTGGAAGGCCATGTTCTTTCTGACTGTTCTTTACGTCTTTCCCCATTCCAGACTCAAGTAGTGGAAATACTGGCAACATCCGACCCTAAAGGCATGCCAGTGGCACGCAGCAAAACTTCCAAACTGATACGTTTAGTATTTACGGTAATTTATTAACGCTGTCAAAACTGGAGTCTGCAAACATCCCAGGAACAACTATCACTAACATATGCATGGTGAACCCATTCTTTTTAACGAAAGAATTAGAGTTGGTCATAGTATTCTCTCTTACAAAAACTGGATTGAAAAAGGTATTAAAAAGTTGCTGATTTTACTGAAGACAATGGACATTTTTTTTTTTTTTAATCTTTTACAGAATTCAGACAAAAATATGATCCAACAATTGATTTTGTGACCTTTGCTGAAATAAAAATGTCAGTTAAAAAAAAATCCATACGAAGATGTATCATTCCTATAAATGTTAATACTATAGCAGAGAAAAACACTGCATCGCAAATACTACATTCTGTTAAAAAAAGGAACACAAATGTATCACATCATCATGTGTGACAGTGGACCAGAACCTAAATGTTGTAGGAAGTGGGAAGAAAAAAAAAATTCAAGAAATCAAATGGAAGGAATGTTTCCTTAAAATAAAACAAATTAAAGATATTAACTTAAAATGGCTTCAGATTAGAATAATCCATAGAATTTTGGCAACAAATGTAATCCTTAAAGAAATGGGAACAATGAATGACAATAGTTGTAATTTTTGTAATACTGAAAAAGACCGTACTGATCATGATTTGGAAATGCCATGTTACGCAGTGTTTTTGGAAACGTATTCAGACTATGTTTAATGAAACTTGTGAACTAACATCCAATCTGAGATTAACTGAAAACCTGGTTTTGTTTGGATGCGACGGAAACATCAAAACTGATGTGGTATTTGATTTTATTATTCTGACAGCTAAATCCTACATTTATAAGTGTAAACGGGACAACAGTCAGCCTGATTTGATTATATTTAGAACCTTACTTACCTACAGATACAAAATAGAAAAGCACATAGCAAGTAAATTTTAGACTAAATGAATTCCCTGCCAACTGGTGTCATTACAAAAACCTGCTCATTGAAAACCCCTGACTCCATTTTCTTTTCTTTTTAGATACTTGTTCTTCTTTAGCAAAAAAGAATCAGTGCCCAACAAATAATATGTATCTGCACTGTTGTTTCAAGATAACGTGACACAATTAGCTAACAGAAGGATTTTGTTTACAATTATTAGAACACCTTCACCATTGTCAACTTGGTAGCAATGGGCTGTTGTAGCTCTCTGACATCTTCTGTTAACTATGTCATCTGACTGTCAAATGTGTGTAGCCAGTTGGGAATCGAGGTGTCACGTTGTAAGTGAAAATGGTGGTTGTTTGTTGTTTTTTGTTGCTGTGTTCTTTTGGGCTTTTTTGTTTTTGTTTTTGTTTTGTGAAAATACCCTTGCTAACTATTGCCATGCTTGTGTAATATGTAACTTGTCACAGGAAAATTGTCATGGTGGTGACGTTGAAGAGAAAATATAACCTTCATTGCAAGGGGAAGAAAAAAAATATCACAAACATGTGAGAACATATTCACCAAGCATAAATGTTTTCGCTGTTAACATTGCTATGATCAGGTCTTGCCTGCACTCCCTATTTCAACACAAAAAGAAAAGCATGACAGTTCCAAACAAGTCCAAAACTAGCCGCCCCCTCCTCCACACACACACACACCTCCCATCCACGAAACTCCATGCCAGGCCCCCACTTGATAAATGCCAATCTTCATTGTGGACGACTGTGCCGATGATCACCGTGACGCCCTTATTTATTTATTTATTTTTGCTGCCCCATCATCTGCACCGTTTCAGTGGCATTACTCCCACGCAGCTCATTTAGATTCCCCCATACACGGCCACACCCGGGTTCGTCCGTCACAGTTCCAGCGTCGACAGTCCACAGGGAACCATCGATGTTAGGTCGCCAGGAGGCCACACACCAGAGGAGACCCTGCACTGCTGCCGAGTCACTTCGATGGTGTTCCGTGACGCCCTTATTAGTCAGAGCGAAGAGAGCATGGGCGGCACGAGGGCCGCTCTATCACAGCGGCCAGGTCACAGAGCCTCAAGGGGACCAGGGCTAAGAACCCACGGTTGATCAAGCATTCTGCCGCGAAACAACCCCATCGGGACAGCTGGTCCAGGGAAGCCAGTTGCTCGGACGGAAGAGACTAGTAT
Organism: Babylonia areolata; assembly: GCA_011634625.1. Classification (NCBI taxonomy): domain Eukaryota; kingdom Metazoa; phylum Mollusca; class Gastropoda; order Neogastropoda; family Buccinidae; genus Babylonia; species Babylonia areolata. The sequence continues at coordinate 5,585 of JAAQRG010016002.1, forward strand.
GGTCGTAACCGGCTACTGTGTGTAGTATGGAACTGACCAATGGCGTAGTTCGGTCAACGTTGGCATTTTAGACACGTGTAACTGTAAAAAAAAAATTAGAACCAAGCAATGCAAATGGCGCCGGCCGGAGAACAAGATGGTGATCGAACAGGAGATGGACTGGTGGGTAATGTCCGTGGCCGTTTCTCAGCCCACTGCACTGTAACACTCGCATGCGCGTGCTCCGCGTGCGCTCGCAAACACACACACGAGTAACTCAAGGAGGCGTCACCGCGTTCGGACAAATCCATATACGCTACACCACATCTGCCAAGCAGATGCCTGACCAGAAGCGTAACCCAACGCGCTTAGTCAACTGAAAGCTGTCCAAACACGTTATATTCCATTTCCTTCTAGGCATGTCTTCCACAGGAAAATTTTTAAAAAAACACCCAAAAAACAATAACAACAAAAAATGAATGAATAATTAAAGTAAATAAATAAATAGACAATTAAATAAAATTAAAAACAGTAAAAATAAAACAGTACTGTTTTCAAGCGCCGTATGAACAGCCTTCCATCAATACGTGTACTGTCATGCGTTCGCATGTGTTTACTTCATAGCTTGTCTCTTTATAGATGCGCGCGTGCGTGCGTGCATGCGTGCATGTGTGTGTGTGTGTGTGTGTGTCTGTGTGTGTGTGTGTATGAAAAAAACATTAAGCTTCTCACTCGTGGATAACGCTGACGAGCTTTACAAGACACCGAAGGGAGCCGGCTGCGTCAGATTTACCGAACCCGATATCAACAGATTCTATTCCCAGCATACATGCACAGTAAGAAAGAGCGAGTGAGTGGGGAACAGGGTGAGGAGGAGGTCGGGGGACGGGAGGGGGCGGGGAGAGTCAGGAGTGAGAGAGACCGACAGTTCTTTCCACTCTGTTAGCATAATACATTCCCTATCTCGCACGCTTCGATTATTGTAATGAAAATCTAAGACCCTTTAGATTCGGTGTTTCCACCGAACACACACACACACACACACACACACATATATAGACATACACACATACACACACACATATATATATATATATATATATTATATATGTATGTATGTATATATACATATATATATACATATATATATATAAAATTGTGTGTGTGTGTGTGTGTGTGTGTGTGTGTGTGTGTGATATTATTTGCGTGACCTCCACACTCCCGTCTGTGTTGAAGTGTGTGAAGTGGGTTGGTGAAGAAGTGGTGGCTGGAAACAGACAGGAAGTGGAGTGAGGAAGAGGTAGAGAGACAGACAGAGAGACAGACAGAGAGAGAGACACAAAGAGAGAGAGAGAGAGAGAGAGAGAGAGAGAGAGAAGACAGACAGACAGACAGACAAAACAAACATTCAAACTGAGAGAGAAAACTGCGCACTAGAGAGTGCAGTCAGAGCAAGATGAAGAGCATTTCCAAACAACAACAACAACAACAAAACCCCCCTAAAAAAACAAACATTCATTTCCAATTAATCTCTTTTTGCGCAAACGGGAACCTATCATGAGATAACAGTGCATAGTTGTTTTTTTGTTGTTGTTTTTTTTCGCTTGAACGACCTTCCCTTCCCAACCCATATATATATATATATATATATATATATATATATATATATATATATATAATAATATATCCTGATGATAAAACAAGTTTCAAAATATACACCTGCGTTATGGAGAGAGATGGTGGAGGGGATGCGGTGGTGGAGAGAGAAGGCGGAGGGAGAACAGCGGAAACAGCTACAAATAAAAGATGAGGAAGAGAAAGATAGCGGGAGAGAGGGAGGCGGAAGGGTAGAGATTGAAGGAGGGGGGGGGGGGCGGCAGAGAAAGAGGGGAAAGGAGGGTAGAGATCGGGGGGGTGTGTGGTGGGTGTGGTGGAGAGGAGACAGAGGTGGAGAGAGGAAGGAGAAGGGTAAGAGACTGGAAGGGGGGGTCAGGGGGTGGGGAGTGGGGAGATCAGAGACAGAGGGAGAGAGGAAGGAAGAAAGGTAGAGACTGGGGTGGGAGCAGATACAAAGGGAGAGAAGAAGGGAGAAGAGCAGAGATTGGGGGGGGGGCAGAGACAGAGTGTGAAGGGAGAAGGGTAGAGAATGTGGTGGATGTGGGGGTGGAGCAGTGACAGAGAGAGAAGGGAGAAGGGTTGAGATTAGGGAGGATGTGGGGGAGGGGGTGGAGCAGAGACAGAGAGAGGAAGGAAGGGTAGAGATTAGGGAGGATGTGGGGGTGGGGATGGAGCAGAGACAGAGAGAGGAAGGAAGGGTAGAGATTAAGGAGGATGTGGGGATGGGGGTGGAGCAGACAGAGAGAGGAAGGAAGGGTAGAGATTAAGGAGGATGTGGGGGTGGGGGTGGAGCAGACAGAGAGAGTAAGGAAGGGTAGAGATTAGGGAGGATGTGGGAGTGGAACAGAGACAGAGAGAGGAAGGGAGAAGGGCAGAGATTTAGGATGTGGGGGTGGAACAGAGACAGACGGAGGAAGGAAGGGTAGAGATTGGGGAGGATGTGGGAGTTCGGGTGGAGCAGAGACAGAGAGAGGAAGGGTAGAGATTAGGGAGGATGTGGGAGTGGAACAGAGACAGACGGAGGAAGGAAGGGTAGAGATTGGGGAGGATGTGGGAGTGGGGGTGGAGCAGAGACAGAGAGAGGAAGGGAGAAGGGCAGAGATTGGGGAGGATGAAGGGGGGCGGGGGGGGAGCAGAGACAGAGAGAGAAGGGCAGAGATTGGGGAGGATGTGAAGGGGGCGGGGGGGGGGGGAAGCAGAGACAGAGAGAGAAGGGAGAAGGGCAGAGATTTAGGATGTGGGGGTTGGGGGTGGAGCAGAGACAGAGAGAGGAAGGGAGAAAGGATTTGAGGGATGGAACAAAGACACAGAGAGAGAGAGAGGGGAAGGGAGATGGGTAGAAAGTGGGGGGAGGGGGGAGTACACACACACACACACACACACACACACACACACACACACACGAACTTCATTCTTTCATCAATATTCTGCTCCAAAACGAAAAACCACCATTACCCAATACCAAGACGTTAGGGAAAGACGGCAAAAAAAATACCTGGAAAAAAAAGGTGTAGGAGGGGAAAAATAAAGAAAAAAAGATTCGTGAACTAGGTCACACATCCTCGACATGACAGAATGCAGTTTTGTTGTTGACTTTGAACTGTAGAGCGGCTTTGCACTGACAGGCACGTCTCGCGCGATACAGAATGGCTGCGACGACCGCAGTGACAAATGTTTTCATACCGAAACAACGAGGTCTGTGCGCCCCACGTAGAGATGGATCGGTGGGGGATGGGCATGTTTCGAAATCCTCGTGTATTTCTCACAACCCACCTTTGTATTTCATTCCTACCTGTGTGGCTTCTTCAAAACGTATGCGAAATCTCTCTCTCACACGCCTCCGAGGTAACACCCAGCCATTCTTTTACTCCTTCCCTCTCCTCCCCCCATCCTCTCTCTCTCTCTCTCACCTGGTAGCCCGTCCCTTCATTACACTGCGTTTCCGCACTAAATAAACACATAAATAGATAGTTTAATTAATTAATTAATTAAAAACCACATTAATTATGATATTAAACAAAAATAATAACATGTTTCATTCACTTCTGTCTGGACCAACTCGCCACACGCAGGCTGGCAGGCAAACATTGTGATTGATTGAGGTCAGCAGTTTTTGTGGGTGGGTGTGTTAAGAGGGGGGAGGGGGGTAGAGGAGGGGCTAGGGCTAGGTTGTGTTTAATTATTTTACTAATTTATCTATCATTTATTTATCTATTCGTTTATTTATTTAGCTTTGTTCAGAAAACCGGCCAGATGACAGCAGCAACTGCGTAACTCAAGCCGCCATCTTGACGCGCCAGAAGCCCCCTACTTTTACCCGAGAAACAAACGATTTGATTCCTCCCGCAAGTCCTACGCCGACGTCTCAACCGGTAACAATTCATGCAAGAGTTGCCGTTGTGTTACCAGTGACAGCAGAATATACATCGGCTTGTCGTTTGCATGCGCATTCAACCCCGACGGCTTCGCCTCAGTGGTTTTACGAGAACGTCTTGTGTTCTGATTCACCTAGGAAGGAACTTGTTGGTATCTTTTTGCCGAAATTATCACGCTGACGAGTCTGACTTTAAGCCTTAATGTCTTTCAAAAAGCTGTGTAATGTGTACCACCACCACCCCGCCCCTCAATCCTCTCTCTCTGTAACATGAAAGAGAGGGAGCAGAGATGGAAGGGAACAGAGTAAAAAAAAAAAAAAATTTTAATCGTTCTGCACTGCAGTGCCTGGCACATCACACAAATCATGTCTGGCTGCACAACAGAATGTTCCAGAAAGGTCACGTGCATTTTCTTTCTGTCACACGGAGCTCGGACCTAACCCCAGTGGCGTGAAGACCACAGCAAAGCAAGCAAGCACTCGCACAACACACACATACACACACACACACACACTCACACACACATTTCCACAGCTATCAATCACTTCCTTTTCTTCTTCCAAGGACTAGCATACGAAACAAAAGCTGGGATATTCCCTCGTACCACCAAGTCTCCGTACCACACACGCCCGCCCCGCCCCCTCCCGCCCCCCTCTCTCTCTCTGAATCTCATTCTCTCCAATTCCTTTTATCTTACTCCTGCGTCCACCCCCCCACCCCCACCCTCCTACCTCCCTTTTTTCCCCTTCCTGATTATTGCTTTTTTCCCCTTTGCTTTTCCCTTTACCTAATTTATCATTAAAAAACAAACAAAACAATAAACGGAGTCTGTGAAGAGAACGTTCAATCGATGACGGCAATCATCAAGTCAATGGAGTGCCATCGATCAAGGTTGTTTTTTCCCCCCAGATCCTGTCAAGTGGCTGTGAGAGGGAAAACGACAATAAATCAAGAAAGAAGGGAAACGATCGAAACAGCGTCGAGCAAAAGGCAAGGCAAGGCAAGGCAATGGATGGCAAGGCACGGTAAGAAGTTCAGTTCATGTGTTCTCCCCTGGGGGCACCAAAACGTTATTCGTGAGCATCTTTTTATTTCTTTCTTTCTTTTCTTCTTCTTTTTTTTCTCTGTTTTAACATTTTACAAACACTATTACAAACAAACAGAGATATGTCAAAATGCAAACAAACAAACACAACACGCCCCAACGAGTAAACAAGCTTCAGTTTAGCGAAATGTCTGTCGCGGGAAGTTCATCAAGTTGATATTAATTTCACGTCTTGTATTCTGTTCATACGCCAGAGGCTTCGCGTTGGGAAAAAACCAACCAAAAACAACAAAAAAAACAAACCCAAACAAACAAACAAACAAAAAAAAACCAACAACAAACAACACACACACACAAACAAACAAAAGAAAAACGTTAACAACAACAACAAAAAACCCGCACGTCAAGTGTCCACCATGTAAAGCCCCAATATACACATTTTCTTATTCAGGCAGGCAGATAACAGAAGAAAAGAGGAGGAAGAAACAGAGGAGGAGGAGGAACAGACGTAGAAAGAAGGGGGGGGGGGGGAGAGAGAGAGAGAAAGAGAGAGAGGAAAAACAAGAGCAGGAGGGATACATTTACAAAATAAAAACCGAAAAAAGCCATATTTAATATTCGCTAATGCTCTGACGACAGGAACTGCTCGGATTGCATGCACAGAGTAACGCGGCAAAAACCGGAAACGTCCACATTAGCACGTGAGAATGCCACATCAAGACTGCCGAGAACGGCGGGATGCGTCGTTACGGGTGGAAATGACAGAAAGGAGGAGGGGCAGGGGGAGGGGTGGGGGTGGGGGGAGGGGGAGAAGAAAAAAGAAAATAATAAACTGCTTCCTCAGGGGAACTGCAGTTCGCTTTCAACAGGATGCTCATGCAAAATAAACACAATGATTTCTCTCGGTGCTGTATTTTCACTGACCTTGCAACTCTAATGGACGGACGGAATAAATCAGGGAGCTGAATGGTTTCAATAAGCCTCATGTTTCGGCGGGAGGGAGGGTTGGTGGAGGAGGGGGAGGGAGTGGGGGTGTGGGTGGGGGAGGGAAGAGCATGTGTTCATATCCAGTCTGTTCCTTAATATGCCAGTGTACATGTACTTGAAGTCACTTGTAGAACACTGGTTTTTAGTTTGACTCTGCACAATCACCCAATCAAAGACGTGCGCAAATCCAATCAGTTCATAGCGCAGACTTGTCGCAATCTATTGTACTGGTGCTGGGTCGGTTCCAAGAACGCACACAGCTATTTTGTTATCGGCAAATCAATAGTTATATGTGCACCATGCAGAGACATGCCTCTTTCTTCATTTACAATCTCCGTTCGTTAAACGGCCCCTCTGCAGCTGGTTTGGCTATGAGAAACTTTTCTTCTTCTTCTTCTTTTAACTTATTCAACCTGCAAACTTTGCTGTCGTATGAAGACGATCATCTAACTGACCGTGGAAAACTTCGCTCACCGTACACAAATGTCCATAAACTTTTAACTGTCTTTGCATATACCAGCAACAATATCCCAAGTTCTTACACCACACGCAAAACTACAGTTTAGGAAAGAAAAGAAAAGAAAAATAGCTAGCTCGTCATAGGCTACTTTCCTTTAAAAGAAATGCAGCATTTCTTTTAAAATATAAAGCAAATCATCAGCAGACCTACAATCCTCTCAGGAGTAACACACGACGTCAAAGACCAACGATACTAAATCGTTAAACTGGAGTGTGAAGGGGGAAAAAAATCATAAGAGAACTGGTTGTCAACAGAACCTGTCCAACAAGTGTGGTGAGAAAACGAGAAGGCGACAAAGGCAGGTGCGACTGTCAGCAGCAGCATTTCACCACACCATCTCAACACAATCACACAGGCACCGTCCTGTCTTGCAAGATTCAGTTTCATTACACCCCATTTGGTGTATGAAGGATTAAAAAACAAAAACAACAAACAAAAACAACAAACAACAACAAAAAAACAAACCCAAAACAGACGAGAAAAAAAAAAAACACACAAAAAAAACAACCAAAAAACAACAACCCACCAACAAAACATACTAAACATGATAACTGCAAGTAAAAGTACTGTTTCAACAAGTGAACACACCTTTGTCGAATACAAGGAATAAGTAACATACACGCTGTATCAATAATGCTCAGCACTGATGTCGCGCGCTGTGTGTGTGTGTGTGTGTTTGTGTGTGTGTGTGTGTGTGTGTGCATGCATGTGTGTGTGTGTGTGTGTGTGTGTGCGTGCGTGTGTGTGTCCGTGTGCATGTGTGTGTGTGTGTCAGTGTAGTCCGCTGTGTCCAGCAAAGCCAAGAGGGGGAAGAGGGGCTGGGAGAGTGATGACGGGGAAAAAACAGAAGGCGGCATATAAAACAGGCACTGTTCGTTGCCTGACATTAATTCTGTCTGAAAAATAAATGAAGGAAAAAAGGTCTTTCACAATGATAACGGACGGGGTTACGACACAACATGCGAGAACTTTGGGGGGGTGGGGAGGGGTGGGGGGGGGGAGGAAAGTAAAGTGTGAAGGGAATGAATGCGGGAGGAATGGTGCACAATGAAAATGAATCAGTAAAAAGTGGGGTATCACTGAAGCGTGGTGAGAGGGGTGGATGGTGGAGTTGAGAGAGCACGGAGGAACAGCTTAGTTCTTCATGTCGAACGAGTGCAGTGTGTTGCTCAATGCTGGAGTTTGACACACATACGATTCGTGTTCTTTTGCGTATCTCTTGTTGAAGAGACTGGAAGGGACAGAAGAGAGAAGATATGAGAAGGGACAGAGACAGACAGACAGAGAGAGAGAGAGAGGGAGAGAGAGACAGAGAGAGAGAGAGAGAAGAGGCAGGGCGTAGTGTGGAGGACTCCTAACTTTCATCTGGTTTAATGTTCATAAGTCATTAGACTCCATTTTCATCGATGGCAGTGTTAAGCGCATAACTATATTTCTTGCCGAAAGAGTGGGGCACTGGAGGGGGGAGAAGGCGTGGGTGGGAAAAAGTGACAGAGAGGGAGAGAGAGAGAGAGAGACAAGCGATAGAGGAAAGATAAGGGGTTGGGAGAAAGCTGAAAATACAACCAACGTAAACAGTACCCGCTGGAGCCTCGTGTGCTCAGAACTTCTGAAAGAGAATGGACATACATGTCACTGCTCAAGACATATACACACAGCAGATTCACAAAGACAGCAGACTGAAATGAGAGGAGATGTCGCTTGCGTCAGGGCCACGACCACGAGGGTGAAGGGTGACGGATGGACCATCTAAGTCGGTCTGCCTGTGGAGCATGCAAAAAAGACAACCCTGTCCTTTTACCCACTTGCGTCACGGATTAAGAGGCGACGATGGTGCCACCCAGAATAGACATGACTGTGTCTCGCGCGAGCTCTGTGAGTGTGTGTGTGTGTGTGCGCGCGCGCGCGCACGATTTTTCTGTCACTGTGTAGTTTGTTCTCGACAAGCTCGGCCTTACAATTCCAAAAAGGGAAGCATTAATAGCGCCACTCCGCGCCCCACCGCCCCCTTTTCGCTAGCAGACATTCCTAGAAACCCTCATCCTCCACCAACCCCTACTCTTGCCGCCGTCTATCCCTTCCAAATCTGGCTTTTCGATATCTCTATGGCAACTTGTTTTATCCGATCATTTTGATATTGGGTTGGATCTCCCTCTCTCTTTATATATATATATATATATATATATATATATATATATATATATATATATATATATATATATATATATATATATACATACATTTACATACACACACTCTCTCTCTGTGTGTGTGTGTGTGTGTGTGTGTGTGTGTGTGTGTGTGTTTATCTTTTGCAGGCAAGAATGGTAACTTGACAAAAGTTTCGATAGGTGTTCGAATTGGACTGGTTCATCTGTTCCTTAAAGGTCAATGTACAGATGGCAAAAATTCCTGTGAAACCGAAAAAATCGGGCAGCCTATGCACGAAATGAGAGAGAAACAAGGGAAGAGAGAGGTGGGGGTGGAGGGAGGGGAGAGAGAGACGCAGAGAGACAGAGAGAGAGAGTGAGAGAGAAAGAGAGAGAGTGAGACACGACACAGACAGATAACAATGACAATGTATTATTGTATTACAGCCTTTCGGAAAATAGAAAGGGGGGGCGCAAAGACATTTTGAGGACACACAACTCCATTGTGATAGAGTGAAACTATCAGACACACACACACACACACACACACACAGAGGGAGAGAGACACACAGAAAGAGAGAGAGAGAGAGAGAGAGAGAGAGAGAGAGAAAGAAAGAGAGAGAGACTTTTACCACACAAAACGTTCAAGCTGCACGTTCACAAACTAAGCTCTACACGATGAAGCGACTGGACTCTTCAAACTGATGCGGTCTGCGTACATTTTCTGGAAGACACGAAGTATTCTATTTTATCAATCAAAGTCAAACTGTCTGTATTCATTTCTATTTTACTATTTACGATTCACGTGAAGCCACTTTTTGGCGGAAGATGACAAGATAAATGGCATTCGTACACTAGCTATTCAAAAAAGAAATAGAAGGGGCGCGAGTGAGATGGAAGGGCTTAAAACAAACAGTTGCATTGTTTTTCATCGTGTTTTCAAAGAGTGGACCAGAATATGTCGATGGTATGGGGGACTGCATTGGGCAAGGGGGGAAAAAAACTAACGAGGGAGGCGTGGGGGTAGGGAGCTAGGGAGAGAAAATCCCCAGCGGGAGTGAAATGGCGATCTGCTGGCATTCCCAAAGCTCAGCACAAATCCCCAATCCTCCAGTCATCCCCCCCCCCCCCCGCCATTCTACTGAAGCGCTGGCCGTCAGAGCTTGATTTCACACACACACACACACCTCCCATCTCACGTCCCTATCAAAAGGGGAGCTCATCTCCCCCCCAACCTCTTACTCCTCCCCTCCACCCCCCAACCAGTTTCCGGTGGTCATGACAACCATTGATTTCCCCAAAGATGTTCGATGAAAAATTCTTCAGCAAACTATACTGGATCAAGAGTGCCGGACTGAGCTCTGCAGTCTACCACTGATTCCCCCCCCCCCACCACCCCCGCCCCCCTACGCCCACTGCCACCCCTTCTCCGATATATCGATTCACTTGCCAAGGCGATGATTCTTCCTCCCCCTGATGTCTTGTTTGTCGCTTGCCTATTTATTACAGAGGTTAAGGAGAGCTCCCACACAGAGACGACGGTCAACAACCCTCACAAGGGGGTAAAGAAACCAGCAGCACAGACACAAACACTGACAGAAGCCTGCGCAGTTCCAACCTTCAAGATGTTGTTGGTTTTTTGTTGTTGTTGTTGTTGTTGGGTATTTTCTGCCCATCGCCCACCCTCCCGCGCAGAGAGGGGTCATGGGAAATGGGCAACTGAACGAACCTTTCTGAGTGGCCAACTGTGAAAACGGTTAATTTTATATTTTAGTTGTTCTATTTCATTTACTGGACCCCATGTATAACCTTCTACCTTTGGTGTCATAATCGGGGTGTGTGCGTGCAAGAGAAATGGTGAGGGATCAACTGAATGGTCGATCTTCAAAACTCCATGATGACATTTTAAGCCGAAGCCTACTCTCTCTCTCTCTCTCTCTCTGTGTCTGTCTCTTGTCTCTCTCGCTCGTCGGCTTACATATGTCCTTATTAACGTGAACATATGTATATGCAAAATACAAAACGAAATACACATATATAAACAAACAATACGACCTAAATAACCAAAGACAATAAATAAACATACTGAATTGGGGTTTTGTTTTTCATCCGCTTTTTTTTTCTTCTTCTTTTTTTCTTTTTTTTGGGGCGTGGGGGGGCTGGGTGGTGGTGGTGGTTGGGGGTTTGGGTCGTCAACGATGGAACTGAATAAATGAGATTTACTGAAAGTCGGCGAAGGAAATTTTTTGTCTTTTCTGGAGTATACCACAGCAACATTCTACTCTGTTGAGGCACAGCTGATACGTGACATAATAAAGTAACTCGAAGAAAACTTTCAAAATATCACTCTTTATCTGCGTTTTAGTGATGGCACAAGGAAGGTTTTTTTTTTTAAATATGGCTTGCATGAACTGTTCAGATGCGATTGCCTTCATATTCAACTATGAAAGGATGTTCATGGATTTATTCAGTCAATGTGTGGTTCATATGAAGGAATAAGTAATGAAAAATCAACTGGCGTTCAAGTCTGGCGAGTGACTTCACTGCCATACACTTCGTTTTGTCTGTGTGCAATTTCACCGAGTTTGAATTACACCATTCTGATATTTCGCCGAGGCTTTCTAAGAGAGATGTTTTTATTGCACACAGTTTCTGCCGGTGTAGAATAAAGTCCTAGAAAGGCCAACATTTTCGTTAGATTCGCACAGCGATATATCGTTGATGAGGCCCTCGCACTGTGCACTGTACTTGGGGGGTGGCGGGGATGGGTGGATGTGGGGGGTGTGGGGGGTGGATGGAGGGAAGGGGGTGCGAGGGGGAAGGTGAGGGGGGCGGGGGGCAGCATCTGACTGAGCCTGTAGGGGAAGATTCTACCTTTTAAGCTGGACTGAACAAACGAGGCTGTTGATGAGCTACACTAAGCATCAGTTTATAATTTAGCAAGGTTGGGTTACCAACAAAGTCAAAAGCTTTCCTGAGGTCCAGAAAAAAACCCATGTCATTTGTGAATGAATAACTGCGGAGACAAGAGCCTGAGGAACAACTATTAGGGTGGACAAAGGTAAGGAGAGAGAGGGTGGAGCGGTCAGGGAGAGAAAAGAGAGACGGACAAACGGAAATACACAGATAAGAACGAGAAAGAGGAGCGGTAAGAATTGGGCGGACTAGAAAGTGAAGAAATGGGTAAAGGACAGGGAGTTGGGGGAGGGAGGGGGACCGGGGAGGAGAGAGAAAGGAAACGGACTGACGCAATCAAAGACACCGCCATGCCAGATTCAACAAGAGTTGCTCGTGCTTACTTATTGCATAATCTATGCACCCGAAGGTGACGCGAACTAGGCCACCACTTGACAAAGACATTACAACCCACCATCACCAAAAGAAGAACGAATAAACAAATAAATAAACCGAACTACACACCATTGCTACCAGGAACAGAAAATTATGATAAGCAGTGAAGAAAGACAAGTGTCCGCAATCAAACCTAAAAACTAAAACGAACAAAAAGCAGATTTCTGACATGAGCTTTGACACTCACGTTGACAGCAACACTGGGCAACACACACACACACACACACACACACACACAAACACACCTGACAGAACCGTTCAGGCGAAGATGCAGCCTTCACTCAATGAAGTAAGGAGAAGAAGAAGACTTAAAAAAAGAAAAACGACAGAAGAAAGAAACAAAGTCCACAGCCGAGGAAGCGGCGGCTCAACAAGTGGAGGAGGGACAGAGATGACTGCCGGCGTGATCCGGAGCGCTGCGACGTGCACACACATTAAACACCGCCGCCACACGAGAGCAGCAACACTCAGGCTTCATCGCCTTCAACTCTCGGGCGGAATTATGCATGGCACTGAGGCATACATCATGACCGCGGGTCCAGTCAGTCACCCATGAGATGCAGAGACGGGGTTCGTTCACCAGTTTGACCCCCCGACAGTTCACTCCCACTACCACCACCACCAACAACCAACTTGAAGCCTCGTCGGCTGCAGAGTAGCTGCAGCAGCAACGAACGACACAGCACAGCACAGCACGGCACAGCTAGTAGTAGTAGTAGCTAGCAAGTGTTGGATAGGATAGGAAGAGAGAGAGAGGGGGGGGGAGGAGAGAGAGAGAGACGACGACGACGACAATCAATAATACCCTGGGCTGTGTGAGATTGGCAGCAATGGCGGGCATAGCCAGCAAGCCAGTGAGTCAACAGGTTCTGTGCTGGCAAGAGGGACGTGGGCGGTGGATGGATGGATGGTGTAGTCGCCCTCCTGTCGTGTCCCCCAATAATAATAAGAATCCAAACGGTGGACGGATGCGGCCTTGCACAGCTTTCTCGCACGTCCCCCTCCCTCTATCCTCTCGTACTGTCTGCAGCTTGTTTGTTTGTTTGCTTTCTTGTTGTTAGTCACTGAGTGCTTGTTTTCGATGTTTACATGGGAAGCAGCAACAAGTGGGGCTTTTATTGACAAACTGGGAAGCACGCTGAAATGTTTGCTGTTCTTCATATTAATTTCTCAGTGCGTGCGTGCGTGCGTGCGTGTGTGTGTGTGTGTGTGTGTGTGTGTGTGTGTGTGTGTGTGTGTGTGTGTGTGTGTGTGTGTGTTAGTGTGTGCTAGTGTGTGTGTGTGTGTGTGTCTCTGTGTGTGTGTGTGTGTGTGTGAGTTAGTGTTAGTGTGTGTGTGTGTGTGTGTGTGTGTAAGCGTGCGCGCGCGTGTGTGTGAGTGTGTGCGCGCGCGTATGTATGTGTGCTCATGCACTTGCGTGCACACACAAGTATTTTAGAACAAAACCGAGTGTTGAATGAAAGCATCTGATGTGCTGATATAAGCTCATGTCTAAAACTAAGCTGAAAAGCAAACTAACCATCACTGTTAATGCGGTTCCAAACAAGAAAATGATGGGCAGGCAAGTGGAACATAATGCTATGGAAATCTGCACAAAAATATATCATAAAGCAAACTAACCAAGTAACCATCACTTTGAATCAATCAAATTCTGCGTGGCCAAACGGAATATGATGCCTACACAACTCTGCACAAAAAAATATTCACAGAAAATCCCTTCCAAAATGTATGCCATGTAAATGCAATGACCTTGAAACATGCACACAGGATGCTGTCAAATGGTCCACAACCACACTGCAAACTCCACACACAAGTAATCCTGCACAGTGACACGAGACTGATTTCCAAACCATACAAATAACACATTATGTAACATCCACCTTATATACCTCAGTTATCTTCCACTTTAGTTGTGTGTGTGCCTGTGTATATGCATGTATTTATGTGGGTTGCACAGTGTTTTTTATGGTGTGTGGTATGGTGCGGTGCATGTGAGTGTGTGTGTAGGTGTTTGCAAAGAGGAGCAGAAGTGGATTTTCCCCCTTCTTCTTTCTATTCCATGGACTGATAGTTGAATAAAAACAAGCTCTTACCCTATAATGGTGATATATACCCGCCCCCCAACCAATACACACACAATGCATGTGAAGCTGCATTCATACATGAGGTGTTGAAATACACTTGCTCCCACTCTCCTTTTGTGTATGGGGAGGGGGGGGGAGGGGTAAGGGCAGTAGGATATGAGTACAGGCAGCCACAAGAGTGAATCATATTCTCATGACCATATAGTGTGAGCATAAAGAAATGTGAAAATCATGTGATTTTTGACTCACTTGTGTAAACAAAGTGAGTCTATGTTTTAACCCGGTGTTCGGTTGTCTGTGTGTGTGTGTGTGTGTGTGTCTGTGTGTCCGTGGTAAACTTTAACATTGACATTTTCTCTGCAAATACTTTGTCAGTTGACACCAAATTAGGCATAAAAATAGGAAAAATTCAGTTCTTTCCAGTCATCTTGCTTAAAACAATATTGCACCTCTGGGATGGGCACAAAAAAATAAAAAAAGAAGCCTAATTATATGCAAACTGCATTTACTGTTATATTTATATTTTTTGTATTCTCTAAACTTGGCACTCTGACCTCTTATTCTGACACAACAACAAGAGGAGTCATTATTATAATTTTTTGTTCAAACAGGAACTTCTTTTGCTAAGCATGGAATTTTTATTTATTTTGCAAACGTTTTGGTGCAGATAGTAAAAAAGGGAAATTACTCTGTAATTAATGCTAGGGGACTTAATTTATCACAAATGAGTCTTGAAGGCCTTGCCTCTCTTGTTGTTCTCTGTTCTTCTTACAGATTTTACGGAATATCTAAATTACTGATGAACCATAAAATATGCCGTAGTTTGACACTGTTTCACATACTGTGCATAAATTACACGGTTTAGCAAGCCAGCGATTCAGCAAGCACTGCTGCATTGCACCATTATATAAGCAAAAATTCGACCCAAGGTAAAACATAAATCATCATGTCAAAAGAAAAAAAAACAGAGATCAAAGAACTGAATATATACTTCTCCTGAGAACCCACCTATGCATGTTTTCAATTATGCCATGACAAGTTATGGCCAATCCAAAATAAAACAAGACTAGGACCAATATACTTAAAGTGGTGCAAACAATGTCCAAATGATGAGATGGACTAAATTCTTAAGTTAATGGGAATCCAAAATAAAACAAGACTAGGACCAATATATTTAAAGTGGTGCAAACAATTTCCAAATGATGAGATGGACTAAATTCGTAAGTTAATGGGAATCCAAAATAAAACAAGACTAGGACCAATATATTTAAAGTGGTGCAAACGATTTCCAAATGATGAGATGGACTAAATTCGTAAGTTAATGGGAATCCAAAATAAAACAAGACTAGGACCAATATATTTAAAGTGGTGCAAACGATTTCCAAATGATGAGATGGACTAAATTCGTAAGTTAATGGGAATCCAAAATAAAACAAGACTAGGACCAATATATTTAAAGTGGTGCAAACGATTTCCAAATGATGAGATGGACTAAATTCGTAAGTTAATGGGAATCCAAAATAAAACAAGACTAGGACCAATATATTTAAAGTGGTGCAAACGATTTCCAAATGATGAGATGGACTAAATTCGTAAGTTAATGGGAATCCAAAATAAAACAAGACTAGGACCAATATATTTAAAGTGGTGCAAACGATTTCCAAATGATGAGATGGACTAAATTCGTAAGTTAATGGGAATCCAAAATAAAACAAGACTAGGACCAATATATTTAAAGTGGTGCAAACGATTTCCAAATGATGAGATGGACTAAATTCGTAAGTTAATGGGAATCCAAAATAAAACAAGACTAGGACCAATATATTTAAAGTGGTGCAAACGATTTCCAAATGATGAGATGGACTAAAATTCTTAAGTTAATGGGAATCCAAAATAAAACAAGACTAGGACCAATATATTTAAAGTGGTGCAAACGATTTCCAAATGATGAGATGGACTAAAATTCTTAAGTTAATGGGAATCCAAAATAAAACAAGACTAGGACCAATATATTTAAAGTGGTGCAAACGATTTCCAAATGATGAGATGGACTAAAATTCTTAAGTTAATGGGAATCCAAAATAAAACAAGACTAGGACCAATATATTTAAAGTGGTGCAAACGATTTCCAAATGATGAGATGGACTAAAATTCTTAAGTTAATGGGAATCCAAAATAAAACAAGACTAGGACCAATATATTTAAAGTGGTGCAAACGATTTCCAAATGATGAGATGGACTAAAATTCTTAAGTTAATGGGAATCCAAAATAAAACAAGACTAGGACCAATATATTTAAAGTGGTGCAAACGATTTCCAAATGATGAGATGGACTAAAATTCTTAAGTTAATGGGAATCCAAAATAAAACAAGACTAGGACCAATATATTTAAAGTGGTGCAAACGATTTCCAAATGATGAGATGGACTAAAATTCTTAAGTTAATGGGAATCCAAAATAAAACAAGACTAGGACCAATATATTTAAAGTGGTGCAAAC
>JAAQRG010016004.1:0-22062 GCA_011634625.1 Babylonia areolata
TCCCCTCACACATCATAAAGGACATAGGATGAGGAACAACCCCCCCCACCCTTCCCCTCACACATCATAAAGGACATAGGATGAGGTACAACCCCCCCACCCTTCCCCCTCCCTCCCTCTCACACATCTGTCTTGATTCAATGTTCATCGTTCACTGAACAGCAATGAAGGTGGTCAGAGAGAGGAGGGGATATCAAAAATCTGTCTTGATTCAATGTTCATCGTTCACTAAACAGCAATTAATGAGGGTGGTCAGAGAGAGGGGGTGTCAAAATGTCTTGATTCAATGTTCATCGTTCACTGAACAGCAATTAATGAAGGTGGTCACAGAGAGAGGAGGGGGTGTCAAAATGTCTTGTTCAATGTTCATCGTTCACAGACTGACTTGGAGCATAAGGGGAAGACCGCAATTAATGAAGGTGGTCAGAGAGAGGAGGGTGTGTCAAAAATCTGTCTTGATTTAATGCTCATCGTTCACAGAACAGCAATTAATGAGGGTGGTCAGAGAGAGGAGGGTGTGTCAAAAATCTGTCTTGATTTAATGCTCATCGTTCACAGAACAGCAATTAATGAGGGTGGTCAGAGAGAGGGAGTGTCAAAAATCTGTCTTGATTTAATGCTCATCGTTCACAGAACAGCAATTAATGAGGGTGGTCAGAGAGAGGAGGGAGTGTCAAAAATCTGTGCGGTTTAATGCTCATCGTTCACAGAACAGCAATTAGCGAGGTGGTCAGAGAGGAGGGTGTGTGTTAAAAAATCTGTCTTGATTTAATGCTCATGGATTCACAGAACAGCAGTGTGAGGGTGGTCAGAGAGAGGAGGGAGTGTCAAAAATCTGTCTTGATTTAATGCTCATCGTTCACAGAACAGCAATTAATGAGGGTGGTCAGAGAGAGGAGGGAGTGTCAAAAATCTGTCTTGATTTAATGCTCATCGTTCACAGAACAGCAATTAATGAGGGTGGTCAGAGAGAGGAGGGTGTGTCAAAAATCTGTCTTGATTTAATGCTCATCGTTCACAGAACAGCAGTGGTGGTCAGAGAGAGGAGGGTGTGTCAAAAATCTGTCTTGATTTAATGCTCATCGTTCACAGAACAGCAATTAATGAGGGTGGTCAGAGAGAGGAGGGAGTGTCAAAAATCTGTCTTGATTTAATGCTCATCGTTCACAGAACAGCAATTAATGAGGGTGGTCAGAGAGAGGATGGAGTGTCAAAAATCTGTCTTGATTTAATGCTCATCGTTCACAGAACAGCAATTAATGAGGGTGGTCAGAGAGAGGAGGGAGTGTCAAAAATCTGTCTTGATTTAATGCTCATGATTCACAGAACAGCAGTGTAGGGGTAGTCAGAGAGAGGAGGAAATTGTCAAAAATCTGTCTTGATTTAATGCTCATCGTTCACAGAACAGCAATTAATGAGGGTGGTCAGAGAGAGGAGGGAGTGTCAAAAATCTGTCTTGATTTAATGCTCATCGTTCACAGAACAGCAATTAATGAGGGTGGTCAGAGAGAGGGTGTCAAAAATCTGTCTCCTGTTTGTTCAACTTTCACAGGCTGACTTGAAGCAAGAGGGGAAGATAGGAGAGAGAGTGTGGGGGGGCAGGTGGGGAGGGGAACAGAAGGTGGAGGCACGACGAAACAGTGATTCCGTGACAACTCTGCAAGACGAAGGTCCTCCAAAGGGAGGCCAGCATGTACGGCAGAGCAAGCAACAGCTGTTTTTCTCATGAAGTAATTAAGAGGGAACATAGCCCAGGGTTAACAGTAGGCTTGTGTGCAGCAACTGAGAGTGATGAGGGGCAGTACCACCTGTAAAATGCAATAGCGTACTGGACTGGATTGAACTGCATTGTATTGCATTGCATTGTATTGCATTGCATTGTACTGCACTGTTTTGTATCCACCTGCGTTTGCTCTCATCACACATTGAAACCATCAGGCGTTTCATTTTTCCAATTTATTTCATTTTGCATGAAAAACTTACAACTTAAGCATATCATATT
Source organism: Babylonia areolata (assembly GCA_011634625.1). Taxonomy (NCBI): domain Eukaryota; kingdom Metazoa; phylum Mollusca; class Gastropoda; order Neogastropoda; family Buccinidae; genus Babylonia; species Babylonia areolata. The sequence continues at coordinate 2,003 of JAAQRG010016004.1, forward strand.
TTTTTTCCATGCTGAGTCCTTCAATTTTACTATGTTCAACATGTCACTACAATAACACAAAAAACCAAAGGAAACAACTTTGAGCTGTGAACATTGGCCCTGACACACAAATCACACAAGGTGAGTCAAATATGATGCAGTGTGTCTGTCAGCTGAATGGGGTGGGGGGACGGGTGCAGGGGGGTGGGACTGGAGGCAGTAAACTGGGAACGAAACAGAAACAACAAAGCTGCAGGCATCGACTGAAAGTTGAGAAATAAAGGAAAATACATACAACTGATTTAACATACATAATAAAGAGTAACATTTGTACAATAAACCAACCAACCAACAACAAAAAACCCCTTAAAAGATGCAGCGCCAATAAGCGACCAAGAAAACTTCACAGTGAACAATTCTGATTGGGAATAATAACCAGCTGACCAAGGAGAAAGGGACAACAACCCACACTCCTTTCTCTTCACTTTCACACTGTCCAGGACACAGCGGTATGGCCACACTTTGCATCAAAAATACAGAAACCAATATTTTTCAGCATACTCTATCGCACTGCCACCATTGCATCTCTTCTCTGTCTTTCTTTAATGAGGAATAGTTAACAAAAATACAATATATAATGAATCAAAGTGATGCGAAGACGAACATCAACATCAAACCTCTTGTCCACAGAAACCACAAGGTCTGACAACACAGGGACATCACTCTCATTTGGTCAACAAACTAACCAAAAAATTGCCATAACCCATTCACTCCAGTCATTCCAACCATCACATGCACTGGACAGTTACCTCTTTTACTTAATTAACACACCAGTTATGAAGCATTCTTTGAGGTGAAAACTATTCCACCAATGTCTGAAAAGTACCACTCAGCACACTGGTATGTAATGCTTCCACCAATGTACATCATGCCATCCAAGCTACCCTAACAAAAGCTCATTTTTCAGGACACTGTCAATACTATGGGTCCTGTCATCCATTCCCCAAATGCTGATTTTGTTCTTGACGAGGGTCAGATAGAAATCCATCAAGAAATCCCAGTGAAGACTTCAATCACCAAGAGTGGGAAAACTGGTATGCCACACTCCATGTCCTCAGTGATCCTGAACAAGTAAAGAAACAAATATTAACTGACCAACACAACAGTAGTGAAGGGAAAGCTGTGAGAGCAGGAAAAGGATATCAACTTAATAATCGACCCGATAACAAACACACATGTTGCCCATACCAAATAACAAACAAATATGTTCCCCAATACCTTAAAACAAACACACATATTCCCCATACCTAATAGCTAACACACACATTCCCCATACCTAATAACAAACACACATGTTCCCCATACCTAATACCTAACACACATGTTCCCCATACCTAATAACAAACACACACATCCCCCATACCTAATAACAAACACACACATTCCCCATACCTAATAACAAACACACATGTTCCCCATACCTAATAGCTAACACACGTTCTGTTCCCCATACCTAATAACAAACACACATGTTCCCCATACCTAATAACTAACACACATGTTCCCCATACCTAATAACTAACACACATGTTCCCCATACCTAATAGCTAACACACATTCTGTTCCCCATACCTAATAGCTAACACACATGTTTCCCATACCTAATAGCTAACACACGTTCTGTTCCCATACCTAATAGCTAACACACTTGTTCCCCATACCTAATAGCTAACACACGTTCTGTTCCCCATACCTAATAGCTAACACACATGTTCCCCATACCTAATAGCTAACACACATGTTCCCCATACCTAATAACAAATACATGTTCCCCATACCTAATAACAAACACACATGTTCCCCATACCTAATAGATAACACACTTGTTCCCCATACCTAATAGCTAACACACACGTTCCCCATACCTAATAGCTAACACATGTTCCCCATACCTAATAACAAATACATGTTCCCCATACCTAATAACAAACACACATGTTCCCCATACCTAATAGCTAACACACACGTTCCCCATACCTAATAACAAATACATGTTCCCCATACCTGATAACAAAGAAAGGTGGTGATGGCATGTACTGGTCTCAGTAGGATCTGATTGCAGGTTCCACATTGGGACAGTCCTGTTCATCCAGTGTTCCATCAATAACAGGTCGGTACTCCAGGGTCACCTACAGATCAATCAGATCATGTTGTTCTGTCAATAACAGGTAGACCAGTCACCTACAAATCAATCATGTTGTTCCATCAATAACAGGTCGGTACTCCAGGGTCACCTACAGATCAATCATGTTGTTCCATCAGTAACAGGTAGACCAGTCACCTACAGATCAATCAGATCATGTTGTTCTGTCAATAACAGGCAGACCAGTCACCTACAAATCAATCATGTTGTTCCGTCAATAACAGGTAGACCAGTCACCTACAGATCAATCATGTTGTTCCGTCAATAACAGGTAGACCAGTCACCTACAAATCAATCATGTTGTTCCGTCAATAACAGGTAGTCCTGTCACCTACAAATCAATCCAATCATGTTGTTCCGTCAATAACAGATTGGTAGACCAGTCACCTACAAATCAATCCAATCATGTTGTTCCATCAATAATAGGTTGGTGGTCCAGTCACCTATAAATCAATTATGTTGTTCTGTCAATAACAGTCACCTGTAAATCAATTATGTTGTTCTGTCAATAACAGGTAGACCAGTCACCTACAAATCAATCATGTTGTTCTGTCAATAACAGGTTGGTAGACCAGTCACCTACAGATCAATCATGTTGTTCTGTCAATAACAGGTTGATAGACCAGTCAACTACAAATCAATCATGTTGTTCCGTCAATAATAGGTTGGTAGACCAGTGACCTACAAATCAATCATGTTGTTCTGTCAATAACAGGTTGGTAGACCAGTCACCTACAGATCAATCATGTTGTTCCGTCAATAACGGGTTGGTAGACCAGTCACCTACAAATCAATCATGTTGTTCCGTCAATAACGGGTTGGTAGTCCAGTCACCTACAAATCAATCATGTTGTTCCATCAATAATAGGTTGATAGACCAGTCAACTACAAATCAATCATGTTGTTCCATCAATAACAGGTAGACCAGTCATCTACAAATCAATCATGTTCCATCAATAACGGGTTGGTAGTCCAGTCACCTACAAATCAATCATGTTGTTCCATCAATAATAGGTTGATAGACCAGTCAACTACAAATCAATCATGTTGTTCCATCAATAACAGGTAGACCAGTCATCTACAAATCAATCATGTTCCATCAATAACGGGTTGGTAGTCCAGTCACCTACAAATCAATCATGTTGTTCCATCAATAATAGGTTGATAGACCAGTCAACTACAAATCAATCATGTTGTTCCATCAATAACAGGTAGACCAGTCATCTACAAATCAATCATGTTCCATCAATAACGGGTTGGTAGTCCAGTCACCTACAAATCAATCATGTTGTTCCATCAATAATAGGTTGATAGACCAGTCAACTACAAATCAATCATGTTGTTCCATCAATAACAGGTAGACCAGTCATCTACAAATCAATCATGTTCCATCAATAACGGGTTGGTAGTCCAGTCACCTACAAATCAATCATGTTGTTCCATCAATAATAGGTTGATAGACCAGTCAACTACAAATCAATCATGTTGTTCCATCAATAACAGGTAGACCAGTCATCTACAAATCAATCATGTTCCATCAATAACGGGTTGGTAGTCCAGTCACCTACAAATCAATCCAATTATGTTGTTCCACCAATAACAGGTCAGCAGTCCTGTCACCTAAAAATCAATCATGTTGTTCTGTCAATAGGATGGTAGTCCTGTCACCTACAAATCTATCATGTTGTTCAACCAATAACAGGCTGGTATTCCAGTCACATAAAAATCATTCCATATATGTTGAAGAAGGGCTGACTTTCTGTCAGGTCTTGAAACCAGTTGATGAAAACCCAAAATAATGTCAAAAGGTCAGCCTAATCCTCTCGCTCAGTCCATGTAAACTTAAAACCAAGTTAATAAACACTAATAATAACCCATGCCTGTTTCAGTCCATGTAAAACTAAAACCACTTAAAACACTGAAAAGCACCCATGTCTGTTTCAGTCCATGTAAAACTAAAACCACTTAAAACACTGAAAAGCACCCATGTCTGTTTCAGTCCATGTAAAACTAAAACCACTTAAAACACTGAAAAGCACCCATGTCTGTTTCAGTCCATGTAAAACTAAAACCACTTAAAACACTGAAAAGCACCCATGTCTGTTTCAGTCCATGTAAAACTAAAACCACTTAAAACACTGAAAAGCACCCATGTCTGTTTCAGTCCATGTAAAACTAAAACCACTTAAAACACTGAAAAGCACCCATGTCTGTTTCAGTCCATGTAAAACTAAAACCACTTAAAACACTGAAAAGCACCCATGTCTGTTTCAGTCCATGTAAAACTAAAACCACTTAAAACACTGAAAAGCACCCATGTCTGTTTCAGTCCATATAAAATTCAAATCAAGTTTTAAAAAAGCCTTGAAAATCACCCACGTCTGTAAAATTCAAATCAAGTTTTAAAAAAGCCTTGAAAATCATCCACGTCTGTTCCAGTCCATGTAAAATCAAAACCAGTTTTAAAAAAGCCTTGAAAATCACCCATGTCTGTTCCAGTCCATGTAAAATTAAAACCAGTTTTAAAAAAAGCCTTGAAAATCATCCACATCTGTTCCAGTCCATGTAAAATTAAAACCAGTTTTAAAAAAGCCTTGAAAATCACCCATGTCTGTTCAAGTCCATGTAAAATTAAAACCAGTTTTAAAAAAGCCTTGAAAATCACCCACGTCTGTTCCAGTCCATGTAAAATTAAAACCAAGTTAAAAACACTGAAAATCATCCATGTCCATGTAAAATTAAAACCAAGTTTAAAAAAACACCTGAAACTGCAAATACTGAAAAATTTGTTTTATACAAAAACACAGCCACCTATGGAATGAGCAGTGTAGAAGTCATACCACTGACATGATTAAAGTGGTGTGCTGCCAAACACACACACACACACAAACCTTTGTAATTCCTTCACATCTTTCTCTGCCCCTCCCTCCCCCAGTCCCACCACCCACCCCTCCAAGAGGAAAGAATGACTACTACCCCCACCCCCCCTTCCCCCGCACCCTCCCCAACCTGACTGACCTTTCCGGAGTCCTCATCCACGTAGGCCAGAGTGTGTTTCCTCCAGTGCTGACTCAGGGGCAGCTTCTTCTGGCCCTTGATGGGTTTGCTGTAGTCGTATTCATCCACGCGTTTCTGCACACACATAAACATATTCATCCATGTTTCTGCACACACATAAACATATTCATCCATATTTCTGCACACACATAAACGTATTCATCCACGCGTTTCTGCACACACATAAACATATTCATCCATGTTTCTGCACACACATAAACATATTCATCCATGTTTCTGCACACACATAAACGTATTCATCCACGCGTTTCTGCACACACATAAACATATTCATCCATGTTTCTGCACACACATAAACATATTCATCCATGTTTCTGCACACACATAAACGTATTCATCCACGCGTTTCTGCACACACATAAACATATTCATCCATGTTTCTGCACACACATAAACATATTCATCCATGTTTCTGCACACACATAAACGTATTCATCCACGCGTTTCTGCACACACATAAACATATTCATCCATGTTTCTGCACACACATAAACATATTCATCCATGTTTCTGCACACACATAAACGTATTCATCCATGTTTCTGCACACACATAAAACGTATTCATCCACGCGTTTCTGCACACACATAAACGTATTCATCCATGTTTCTGCACACACATAAACATATTCATCCATGTTTCTGCACACACATAAACGTATTCATCCATGTTTCTGCACACACATGAATGTAGACATCAACATTTTTCTGCACAAACATGAATGTAAACATCCACATGTTTCTGCACACACATGATTGTAGGCATGTACCGGTACAAACAACTGCATACATTCACATCTTTAGCAAACACATAAATGTATTCATCCATGTGTTTCTGCACACTCATAAATGTATTCATCCACACGTTTCTGCACACACATAAACATATGAATACATCCACACATTTCTGCACAAGCATAAAAACACCTTTGTCACAAAAAAGTATTGTGTTGGACTGCATTGCTTTGCACTCAATTACTTTACTATTTGTCACAACCATGTTCATTGTGTTGTATCACACTGTATTGTATTGTATCATTTTTATCACAACAATGTTGCATTGTGTTTATCACATGGTATTGTATTACTTTTCGTCACAAGAATGTTACATTGTATTGCATCACATGGTATTGTATTACTTTTTTTTAACAACATTGCATTGTGTTTATCACATGGTATTGTATTACTTTTCGTCACAAGAATGTTACATTGTGTTGCATCACATGGTATTGTATTACTTTTTTTAACAACATTGCATTGTGTTTATCACATGGTATTGTATTACTTTTCGTCACAAGAATGTTACATTGTGTTGCATCACATGGTATTGTATTACTTTTTTTAACAACATTGCATTGTGTTTATCACATGGTATTGTATTACTTTTCGTCACAAGAATGTTACATTGTGTTGCATCACATGGTATTGTATTACTTTTTTTAACAACATTGCATTGTGTTTATCACATGGTATTGTATTACTTTTCGTCACAAGAATGTTACATTGTGTTGCATCACATGGTATTGTATTACTTTTTTTAACAACATTGCATTGTGTTTATCACATGGTATTGTATTACTTTTCGTCACAAGAATGTTACATTGTGTTGCATCACATGGTATTGTATTACTTTTTTTAACAACATTGCATTGTGTTTATCACATGGTATTGTATTACTTTTCGTCACAAGAATGTTACATTGTGTTGCATCACATGGTATTGTATTACTTTTTTTAACAACATTGCATTGTGTTTATCACATGGTATTGTATTACTTTTCGTCACAAGAATGTTACATTGTGTTGCATCACATGGTATTGTATTACTTTTTTTAACAACATTGCATTGTGTTTATCACATGGTATTGTATTACTTTTCGTCACAAGAATGTTACATTGTGTTGCATCACATGGTTTTGTATTACTTTTTGTAACAACATTACATTGTGTTGTATCACATGGTATTGTATTACTTTTCGTCACAACAACATTACATTGTGTTGTATCACATGGTATTGTATTACTTTTTGTCACAACATTACATTGTGTTGTATCACATGGTATTGTATTACTTTTTGTCACAAGAATGTTACATTGTGTTGTATCACATGGTATTGTATTACTTTTTGTCACAACATTACATTGTGTTTATCACATGGTATTGTATTACTTTTTGTCACAACATTACATTGTGTTGTATCACATGGTATTGTATTACTTTTTGTCACAACATTACATTGTGTTGTATCACATGGTATTGTATTACTTTTTGTCACAAGAATGTTACATTGTGTTGCATCACATGGTATTGTATTACTTTTCGTCACAACATTACATTGTGTTGTATCACATGGTATTGTATTACTTTTTGTCACAAGAATGTTACATTGTGTTGTATCACATGGTATTGTATTACTTTTCGTCACAACATTACATTGTGTTGTATCACATGGTATTGTATTACTTTTTGTCACAAGAATGTTACATTGTGTTGTATCACATGGTATTGTATTACTTTTCGTCACAACATTACATTGTGTTGTATCACATGGTATTGTATTACTTTTTGTCACAAGAATGTTACATTGTGTTGTATCACATTGTATTGTATTACTTTTTGACACAAGAATGTTACATGGTATCACATTGTATTGTATCACATTGTACTCATTGTATTGTATCACACTGTACTGTCACAACAGACTTCTCTGCCTGCAACAAATGCCCGAAGTATATGTGCAGAAACATGAAGAAAATGAAACTTGTATGAGAACATCCTCTACAATGTACATCCACAGCATTTGATGATCATGGAAACAAACACCAACACATCAGTGTTCGTACTACAATCCAGTGATCATGGAAACAAACACCCACACATCAGTGTTCATACTACAATCCAGTGTTCATGGAAACAAACACCCACACATCAGTGTTCATACTACAATCCAGTGTTCATGGAAACAAACACCCACACATCAATGTTCGTACTACAATCCAGTGATCATGGAAACAAACACCCACACATCAGTGTTCGTACTACAATCCAGTGATCATGGAAACAAACACCCACACATCAGTGTTCATACTACAATCCAGTGTTCATGGAAACAAACACCCACACATCAGTGTTTGTACTACAATCCAGTGTTCATGGAAACAAACACCCACACATCAGTGTTCGTACTACAATCCAGTGTTCATGGAAACAAACACCCACACATCAATGTTCGTACTACAATCCAGTGATCATGGAAACAAACACCCACACATCAGTGTTCGTACTACAATCCAGTGTTCATGGAAACAAACACCCACACATCAGTGTTCATACTACAATCCAGTGTTCATGGAAACAAACACCCACACATCAGTGTTTGTACTACAATCCAGTGTTCATGGAAACAAACACCCACACATCAGTGTTCGTACTACAATCCAGTGTTCATGGAAACAAACACCCACACATCAGTGTTCATACTACAATCCAGTGTTCATGGAAACAAACACCCACACATCAATGTTCGTACTACAATCCAGTGATCATGGAAACAAACACCCACACATCAGTGTTCGTACTACAATCCAGTGTTCATGGAAACAAACACCCACACATCAGTGTTCATACTACAATCCAGTGTTCATGGAAACAAACACCCACACATCAATGTTCGTACTACAATCCAGTGTTCATGGAAACAAACACCCACACATCAGTGTTCAAACTACAATCCAGTGTTCATGGAAACAAACACCCACACATCAGTGTTCGTACTACAATGCAGTGTTCATGGAAACAAACACCCACACATCAGTGTTTGTACTACAATCCAGTGTTCATGGAAACACCCACACATCAGTGTTCGTACTACAATCCAGTGATCATGGAAACAAACACCCACACATCAGTGTTCAAACTACAATCCAGTGATCATGGAAACAAACACCCACACATCAGTGTTTGTACTACAATCCAGTGATCATGGAAACAAACACCCACACATCAGTGTTTGTACTACAATCCAGTGTTCATGGAAACAAACACCCACACATCAGTGTTCATGCAACAATCCAGTGATCATGGAAACAAACACCAACACATCAGTGTCCGTACTACAATCCAGTGATCATGGAAACAAACACCCACGCATCAGTGTTCAAACTACAATCCAGTGATCATGGAAACAAACACCCACACATCAGTGTTCATACTACAACCCAGTGTCCACGTACTGTGAAGTCTTCCCGGGCATGGCCCCCCAGACTCTCCTTAAACAAACAGCATTACATAGTGTTCATGCAACAATCCAGTGTCCACGTACTGTGAAGTCTTCCCGGGCATGGGCCCCCAGACTCTCCTTAAACAAACAGCATTACATAGTGTTCATGCAACAACCCAGTGTCCACGTACTGTGAAGTCTTCCCGGGCATGGGCCCCCAGACTCTCCTTAAACAAACAGCATTACATAGTGTTCATGCAACAATCCAGTGTCCACGTACTGTGAAGTCTTCCCGGGCATGGGCCCCCAGACTCTCCTTAAACAAACAGCATTACACAGTGTTCATGCAACAATCCAGTGTCCACCTACTGTGAAGTCTTCGCGGGCGTGGGCCCCCCGACTCTCCTTGCGCTGCTCGGCACCGACGATGGTCTGCACAGCGTTGATCATCAGGTTCTGTAACTCCAGCGTCTCAACCAGGTCTGTGTTCCAGATCAGACCCCGATCTGTCACCTGCAAAATACAGAGGCTGGGTGGACTGAACATTACTTAAAATCCCCCCAAAACCAAGGTTTAAGTTGAAGGTCCTACAGCCTTTTGTGGCTATCACGGCAGTGAATTCACACCCACTGTTTAGGGCTCAGCATTAGAAAGAGGGGCCCAATCATCTCCTGCCATTCTAACCTCCCCCACATGGTCAGCTGCTAATTCACACCTGGATGCAGTGAGGAAAATCCCATGGTCACAACACCATGCTGAAAGGAGCATCGAATCATGATCACTGGAGAACACTGGATCAATGTCCAACGCCTGACTGATTCCGTTACATTTGTTTAATGATAGCTCTAACCTGAACTGATTCTTCTATGGCACCCCCCTAATATTATATTGTTTAATGATAGCTCTAACCTGAACTCATTCTGATATGGCATCCCCCTAATATTATATTGTTTAATGATAGCTCTAACCTGAACTGATTCTGCTATGGCACCCCCTAATATTATATTGTTTAATGATAGCTCTAACCTGAACTGATTCTGCTATGGCACCCCCTAATATTGTTTAATGATAGCTCTAAACTGAACTGATTCTGCTATGGCATCCCCCTAATATTATATTGTTTAATGATAGCTCTAACCTGAACTGATTCTGCTATGGCACCCCCCTAATATTATATTGTTTAATGATAGCTCTAACCTGAACTGATTCTGCTATGGCACCCCCCTAATATTATATTGTTTAATGATAGCTCTAACCTGAACTGATTCTGCTATGGCACCCCCCTAATATTATATTGTTTAATGATAGCTCTAACCTGAACTGATTCTGCTATGGCACCCCCCTAATATTATATTGTTTAATGATAGCTCTAACCTGAACTGATTCTGCTATGGCACCCCCCTAATATTATATTGTTTAATGATAGCTCTAACCTGAACTGATTCTGCTATGGCACCCCCCTAATATTATATTGTTTAATGATAGCTCTAACCTGAACTGATTCTGCTATGGCACCCCCCTAATATTATATTGTTTAATGATAGCTCTAACCTGAACTGATTCTGCTATGGCACCCCCCTAATATTATATTGTTTAATGATAGCTCTAACCTGAACTGATTCTGCTATGGCACCCCCCTAATATTATATTGTTTAATGATAGCTCTAACCTGAACTGATTCTGCTATGGCACCCCCCTAATATTATATTGTTTAATGATAGCTCTAACCTGAACTGATTCTGCTATGGCATCCCCCTATTATTATATTGTTTAATGATAGCTCTAACCTGAACTGATTCTGCTATGGCACCCCCCAAATATTATATTGTTTAATGATAGCTCTAACCTGAACTGATTCTGCTATGGCACCCCCCTAATATTATATTGTTTAATGATATAGCTTTAACCTGAACTGATTCTGCTACAGCACCCCCCTAATATTATATTGTTTAATGATAGCTTTAACCTGAACTGATTCTGCTATGGCACCCCCCTAATATTACATTGTTTGATGATAGCTTTAACCTGTCTGATTCTGCTATGGCACCCCCCTTATATTATTTGATGATAGCTTTCACCTGTCTGATTCTGCTATGGCACCCCCCTAAAATTGCACTGTTTGATCATAGCTTTAACCTGAATGATTCATCTGTGGTAGCCCCCTAACATTACACTGTTTAAAGGAAGCTTTAACCTGATTCTGCTATGGCACCCCCAGAACATTATATTGTTTGATGATAGTTTTAACCTGAATGATTCTGATATGACACCCCCAGGACATTATATTGTCTGATGATAGTTTTCACCTGAATGATTCTGATATGACACCCCCAGGACATTATATTGTCTGATGATAGCTTTAACCTGATTCATTTTGCTACGGCACCCACCCAACATTACATCATTTGAGGATAACTTTAATCTGAACTGATTCTGCTATGGCACCCCCAGAACGTTATACTGTTTGATGATAGCTTTAACCTGATTCTGCTATGGCACCCCCAGAACATTATATTGTTTGATGATAGCTTTAACCTGATTCTGCTATGGCACCCCCAGAACATTATACTGTTTGATGATAACTTTAACCTGATTCTGCTATGGCACCCCCAGAACATTATATTGTTTGATGATAACTTTAACCTGAACTGATTCTGCTATGGCACCCCCAGAACGTTATACTGTTTGATGATAACTTTAACCTGAACTGATTCTGCTAAGGCACCCACAGAACATTATACTGTTTGATGATAACTTTAACCTGAACTGATTCTGCTAAGGCACCCACAGAACGTTATACTGTTTGATGATAACTTTAACCTGAACTGATTCTGCTATGGCACCCCCAGAACGTTATACTGTTTGATGACAGCTTTAACCTGACTGATTCTACTATAGTGCCCCCAGAACATTATACTGTTTGATGATAGCTTTAACCTGATTCTGCTATGGCACCCCCAGAACATTATGTTGTTTGATAATAGCTTTAACCTGTCTGATTCTGCTATGGCACCCCTTAACATACTGTTTAAAGGTAACTTTAACCTGACTCATTCTCCTATGGCACCCCCCTACCATTATATTGTTTGATGATAGCTTTAACCTGACTGATTCTGCTAGGGCACACCCCTACCATTATATTATTTGATGATAGCTTTAACCCGACTCATTCTCCTATGACACCCCCCTACCATTACAATGTTTGATAATAGCTTTAATCTAACTGATTCTTCTGACATTATTGTTTGATGAGAGCTTTAATCTGATTAATTCTACTATGGCATCCCCAATATCATTGTTTGATGAGAGCTTTAATCTGATTGATTCTGCTATGGCACCCCCCAGCATTGTTTGATGAGGGCTTCAAACTGACTGAATCTGCTTTAATCTGATTCATTTTGATATGGCACCCCCCAAGATCATTGTCTGATGAGAGCTTTAATCTGACTGATTCTGATATGGCACCCCCTAACATTGTTTGATGAGAGCTTTAACCTGATTCATTCGGATATGGCACCCCCCAACATTATTGTTTGATGACAGCTTTAATTTAATTCATTCTGATATGGCACCCACAACATTATTGTTTAATGAGAGCTTTAACCTGATTCATTTGGATATGGCACCCCCAACAATATTGTTTGATGAGAGCATAATTTAATTAATTCTGATATGGCACCCCCAACATTATTGTTTGATGAGAGCTTTAATTTAATTCATTCTGATATGGCACCCCCAACATTACTGTTTGATGAGAGCTTTAATTTAATTCATTCTGATATGGCACCCCCAACATTATTATTTGATGAGAGCTTAATGTGATTCATTCTGATACGGCACCACCAACAATATTGTTTGATGAGAGCTTTAATCTGATTCATTCTGATATGGCACCCCCAACATTATTGTTTGATGAGAGCTTTAATGTGATTCATTCTGATATGGCACCCCCTAACATTGTTTGATGAGAGCTTTAATCTGATTGATTCTGATACGGCACCCCCAAAAATTATTGTTTGATGAGAGCTTTAATCTGACTGTTCTGATATGGCACCCCCAAAAATTATTGTTTGATGAGAGCTTTAATCTGATTGATTCTGATATGGCACCCCCAAACGTTGCTTGATGAGAGCTTTAATCTGATTCACTGTGATATAGCACCCCCAACGTTATTGTTTGATGAGACCTTTAACCTGATTCATTCCAATATGGCACCCCCAACATTATTGTTTGATGAGAGCTTTAACCTGATTCATTCTGATGTGGCACCTCCTACCATTGCATTGTTTGATGAGAGCTTTAATGTGAGTTATTCTGATATGGCACCCCCAACATTATTGTTTGATGAGAGCTTTAATGTGAGTTATTCTAATATGGCACCACCAACAACATTATTTGATGAGAGCTTTAATCTGATTCATTCTGATATGGCACCCCCTAACATTGTTTGATGAGAGCTTTAATCTGATTGATTCTGATATGGCACCCCCCAAAATTATTGTTTGATGAGAGCTTTAATCTGACTGATTCTGATATGGCACCCCCAAAAATTATTGTTTGATGAGAGCTTTAATCTGACTGATTCTGATATGGTACCCCCCAACATTGTTTGATGAGAGCTTTAATGTGATTCATTCTGATATGGCACCCCTACCATTGCATTGTTTGAGGAGAGCTTTCCTCTGATTCATTCTGATATGGCACACCCCAACATTATTGTTTGATGAGAGCTTTAATGTGATTCATTCTGATATGGCACCCCCAACATTAATGTTTGATCAGAGCTTTAATTTGATTCATTTTGATATGGCACCCACAACATTACTGACACCCACCCACACAAAGGCACAACAGTTCACAGACACACACAGACACAACAGAACACAGACACACGCAGACACAACAGACTACAGACACACATTAACACAACAGACCACACACACACACACAGACACAACAGACCACCAATACACACACAGACACAACATACTACAACACACACAGACACAATACACTACAGACACACACTAACACAACACACTACAGACACAATCTAACACAAAACACTACAGACACACACTAACACAACACACTACAGACACACACTAACTCAACACACTAACACAACACACTACAAACACACACAGAGACACAACAGACTACAGACACACACAAACAGACAAAATAGACCCACGCACAGACACAGACACACAAACCCACACACCTTGAGGTCGTCCATGGCCTTGTAGATATCAGCCATCTTGGCACATCCAGCCAACATGGTGGGTCCATCCCTGAACACTCCCGCATGATTCTGCATCGTCTGTACATAGAACACACGACTGTAGAGCCCACATGATTCTGCATTGTCTGTACATAGAACATGTGTGTAGAACCCACATGATTCTGCAATGTCTGTACATAGAACACACGTCTATAGAGCCCGCATGATTCTGCATTGTCTGTACATAGAACACACGTCTGTAGAGCCCACATGATTCTGCATTGTCTGTACACAGAACACACGTCTGTAGAGCCCACATGATTCTGCATTGTCTGAACATAGAACACCCTGTACATAGACCGCATGATTCTGCATCATATGTACAAAGAACACACATTGTCTGAATATTGACCACATGGTTCTGCATCATCTGTACACAGAACACACTTTGTATATTGACCACATGATTCTGCATCATCTGTACACAGTACACACATTGTCTGTATATACAGCACATGATTCAGTGTTAGTCTGTACACAACACACATACTGTATTTACATAGATCACATGGTTCTGTATCACCTGTACACAGAACACACACTGTCTGTAGTACGGAACATGTATTTACATACTACATTGTTCTGCATCATCTGTACACAGAACACACACGGTATATAGACCACATGATTCTACATCATCTGTACACAGAACACACTGTCTAGAACACATTATCTGTATATAGACCACATGCTTCTGCATCTTCTGTACATAGAACACACACGCTCTTTACATAGAAAACATGACTGCTTCATGAGTACACAGAACACACCGTACATAGAGCACATGGTTCTCCAACGTCTAAACATAGAACACACTGTCTGTATATAGACCACATGGTTCTACATCATTTGCACATAGAACACACTGTATAAAGACATGATTCTACAGCATCTGTAGATAGAACATACTGTCTGTATATAGACCACATGGTTCTGCATTGTCTTTTCATTAAACACACAATATCTGTATAAAACACGATTCAGCATTGTACATATAGCACACATTATATATAGACCACATGATTCTGCATCATCTGCACATTGAACACACTGTCTAAATATAGACCACATGATTCTGCATCATCTGCACATTGAACACACTGTCTAAATATAGACCACGTGATTCTGCATCATTTGCACATTGAACATGCTGTCTAAATATAGACCACATGATTCTGCATCATCTGCACATTGAACACACTGTCTAAATATAGACCACATGATTCTGCATCATCTGCACATTGAACAGTCTAAATATAGACCACGTGATTCTGCATCATCTGCACATTGAACATGCTGTCTAAATATAGACCACGTGATTCTGCATCATCTGCACATTGAACATGCTGTCTAAATATAGACCACGTGATTCTGCATCATCTGCACATTGAACACAGTCTAAATATAGACCACGTGATTCTGCATCATCTGCACATTGAACACACTGTCTAAATATAGACCACGTGATTCTGCATCATCTGCACATTGAACATGCTGTCTAAATATAGACCACGTGATTTTGCATCATCTGCACATTGAACACACTGTCTAAATATAGACCACATGATTCTGCATCATCTGCACATTGAACATGCTGTCTAAATATAGACCACGTGATTCTGCATCGTCTGTACATAGACCACATGGTTCTGAATCGTCTGTACATAGAACACACTGTCTGAAAATAGTATAACACATGGTTCTGAAACATCTGTACGTTGAACATGTGGTTCTGCATTGTGAATTGAATATACATCATCTGTATATAGAACACAATGTCATGCATTGTCTGTATATAGAACACACATAGTCTGTGCATATGTGACATGGTTCAGTGTTAGTCTGTACACTGAACATATATTGTCTTTACATAGAACATATGGTTCTGCATCATCTGCAAAGAACACACACATTGTACACAGACCACATGGTCCTGCACAAAGAACATACATCAGCTGTACAAAGAACACATATCACAACCTCCTATCACAGTGTGAGGCCCGTTTATTAAACACACATCACATTCTGTCACTAATAACAGACTGAAAGGTCTGTAGACAGAACACACATCACAATGCGTCACTTAAAGTACACTGTCAGGACTGTGTATAGCACACACATCATCTATATCACTTGGGGTACACTGTAAGGTCTATACATAGAACACACATCACAACGTGTCACTTATAGCAGGCTGAGGTCTGTACATAGAACACACATTCTTTGTCAGATACAGGTGACTGTGCATCGGCCATTCCCTTATCTACCCCCCACCCCTCCCCTATTGTCCTTCTGTCTGCTGTGATTGCTATATGTGTGTAACTGGGATTATTGTGTGTGGAGGTTACTTTGACACAATCAGCATTTATTGCCTTTCATGTACACATACTGAATGACATGTGATTCCCATGTACTGTTCAAGAATTTTACACCATAGATCAATATCACTTTTTCATGATAATAAAAGCATTTTGTTTTCTGTATCCCACCCCCACCCTGTACAAGAACTGACCTTCTGCATGTCCAGTCTCAGCTCAGCGGTGGGGATTGAACCATTGGCATGACGCAGACGGTCCAGATTCGCCACTGATGCCTCGCCCGCATTCTGCAGTCACAACAAAAAGATCATTTTACAACTGAGGCACTGATGCCTCTCCTGTATTCTGCAGTCACAACAAAAAGATCATTTTACAACTGAGGCACTGATGCCTCGCCGGCATTCTGCAGTCACAATAAAAAGATCATTTTACAACTGAGGCACTGATGCCTCTCCTGTATTCTGCAGTCATAACAAAAAGATCATTTTACAACTGAGGCACTGATGCCTCTCCTGTATTCTGCAGTCACAACAAAATCAACAACTGAACTACTACAATTAGATGATGTGTTAACTGCATAAACATGAGTTAGATCAACAACTGCACTACTACAATCAAATGATGTGTCAATTGCATAAACATGAGTCAAATCAACAACTGAATAGTGAACTACTACAATTAGATGTGTAAACTGCATAAACAGACTGAAAAAATATTTTTTGTTCACCATCAGAAAAGCAAAATTTTGTGCATCTACTGAAACACTGAGCTGGTTTGTGCCAGACATCTTGGTCATGCCCAGTTGCCTTTCTCTAATATCCAAACAACCTATACATTAACATCTGTCAATTTAGTCATCTATTCCTTTTCCACGACTCTACCACTCAGACATTTCAAAACAAAAGTAGGTATCACATACTGAATGATCCCCACAGAAACTGACTTTGAGGACTGACATTCAAAAGAAGTTATAAATCATCTCAATGACTTTGGCTAATATTTGAAACCTAGCTAAGGTAATGCTCTTGACCCCTTGGCTGCCTGTATGATGAGATAACTCGTCAGTGCAAGCATGTTCGCTTCGCTGCCACAATGACGAGATAACTCGTCATCAAAATATTCTGACTTTTCCCTGGTTTGCATTCAGTTCGTCGACAAAAATACTGGTAGCTTAAGGTTGGGGAATCTTTCTAGATTCTATTCATAGCTAGAAACACCATCTACATCATGAGGCAGTCCTTTATTTGAGCATTTTGGTTGGGTTACTGGCTGCAATGTTTGCCTGACTCCTCTCCTCGCTCGCTCAACAAACGTCGGACTGATGCTGTGCTCAAGACATGTGATCATCGCGAACTAAATCAACTAAGATTGCTTTCTTTAGCTGCTGCTCAGAAAGAATTGAAGCCTAAATTCGAAGGAGAAGACAGTGATGAACATTTATAGGACAATTTGATAGAAAATAAAGGGAGCAATCAAGAGAGAGGCCAAGATACGACTATCAGTAAGTGATGCTGGCTGTACAGCTGTAGCAGACGACAGTAAGTGACCGATTTATCAGCAGGACACAGTGTGAGTGATTTTCTTGGCACTCAGCCAACGCAGTCTAATGAGAACTGGATAAAGTGACCATGTGAGAGGGGTGAAAAGGAGGGGGGGTGGAGACTGAGGGGGCGTGGCCTCACATCCATATTATCACTTGGAGAAGTCACAATGCACTGTGTATCTCTCTCTTTTAAATTTTTTTAAATATTTTTTTTATTGTGGTTGTTCTATTATGATTTTGTGCGTGCAGATATCCATTTGTCCAGAAAATATGAAATTTTAGTGCAAATTACCTGACTGATGTTCGTAATGAACAAGTTGAAAATGTGACAAAAAAACAACAACACTGATTTCAAAACAAAAGCATGTCACTGAAAATACATAAAACAGGAAAACATCATGCGTTTTGTATTCTTTATTCATTTAAATACCTTTTAGAAAATATGTACTTTATGGGTCTTTCTCCAATAACAAAGAGCAGAAAATTTTTTGAAAATTTATACCCGTTTTTTTAAATTTTTTTAAACCTAGCAAATAGATTTCACTTGAATCTTATTATCCTGGCAGCGAAAGTGTTAAGGCTGTCACCAGATGTGGCGCAACACACATGGATCAGGCCACATGGTGTGACACCTCTCTGAAACTGACACTGCCCAATAACACACATGGATCAGGCCACATGGTGTGACACCTGTCTGAAACTGACACTGCCCAATAACACACATGGATCAGGCCACATGGTGTGACACCTCTCTGAAACTGACACTGCACAATAACACACATGGATCAGGCCACATGGTGTGACACCTCTCTGAAACTGACACTGCCCAATAACACACATGGATCAGTCCACATGGTGTGACACCTGTCTGAAACTGACACTGCCCAATAACACAGGAAGCAACTCAGAGACATCGTGTTCAGACAGGAAACAACTTAGAGACATCATGGTCAGACAGGACGCAACTCAGAGACATCGTGTTCAGACAGGAAACAACTTAGAGACATCATGGTCAGACAGGAAACAACTTAGGGACATCATGGTCAGACAGGAAACAACTTAGGGACATCATGGTCAGACAGGAAAGGAAACAACTTAGAGACATCATGGTCAGACAGGAAACAACTCAGAGACATCATGGTCAGACAGGAAACAACTTAGGGACATCATGGTCAGACAGGAAAGGAAACAACTTAGAGACATCATGGTCAGACAGGAAACAACTTAAAGACATCATGGTCAGACAGGAAACAACTTAGGGACATCATGGTCAGACAGGAAACAACTTAGGGACATCATGGTCAGACAGGAAACAACTTAAAGACATCATGGTCAGACAGGAAACAACTCAGAGACATCATGGTCAGACAGGAAACAACTTAAAGACATCATGGTCAGACAGGAAACAACTTAAAGACATCATGGTCAGACAGGAAA
>JAAQRG010016045.1:0-2500 GCA_011634625.1 Babylonia areolata
TATGGCATGCTATGCTTTTTACCCTTCCCCTCCTCCCACTCCCCTCCATACCACCACCAGCCCTCCACGTGCACGAGAACTGAACGTGCAAAGAACATGTAAACAAAAACTTGTGTCATGGTCTGACGCCATAGGAGGGGGCGGGGGGTGGGGGCTGTCCTTAATCGGCAGACCGTACTTAAAGACAAGACTGAGTTGTTTTTATTTCAGCGACACTTCGTTAGTGTCAGTTTCAAGGACAGTTCATTCGTAATGGGTATTCCACGTGCGTTTTTTGGTTTTTCTTCCTCTGCTGTGAAAAACAAACTATCTTTGAAGAACGAAATATTGCGGTCGCCTGGTTCAAGGAAACGGCGTACTTAAAGTGCCAGATTCATCTAACTGTCAGCAGCTTTTTACAACATGAGCGTAACTGCGTGAATACCTCCAGAGCAGTAGATCTTCATTATGCTCAAGAGAAACCAGTCTATGCAGAATCATCACTACTGACGTCGTGAGCATCGTTATCATCGTCGTAATTCTTCGTCATATTCGTCCTTACTACTCTCCTCGTGTAGCACAGGAAAGTAACTCACAATCTGAAGCCGCTCCTGTGTGTATGTATTGATTGTCCATTGGCTTTATGGTGGTGTATATCTTGTTTGAAATAAATACACACACATACACATGTTCCGCCTTCCCCCTCTGCAATCCTCACCGTCTTACTATCCATCTTACTTTAACATTGTTCACAGATTTTCCATAGTTCTCTTTCTTTTCGTTGAGATTTTTTTTATCAGTTCATCAGACCTCAAAGTGTCAGTGACCGCACCTGTTCTGAGGAAGCGTGTTAAAATTCATCACCCGGACTATATAGGGTCAAAAGGGTAGTGTCCTGTGAGTCTTGAATCAGAACAGACACCGCTGAAATATCATCATGGAAGTCACTTGGCAACAATGCAGGGTCTTTAATCTTTGCTGTGTGGCCACCTGGTATTCTAACATTGACTGCCGTCATTGGGAATGCAACAGAAGAGGACTTGGTGTGGCTGTGAATGAAGTGATGATCAGCGCCGGATAATACCAGGTGATGGTGAGAAAATCAGGACAGCAACAGAAATGAACCAGCAGTACTCTAGAATAAGATCATCTGCACCCAACAGCAGTCTCGACAAAATCTTCGAATGGAGGCATGCTGATAAATAGAGCCCGCTTGATTTAAAAGACACGGGTTCAGTTCTCCTCAGACGAGTTTCATCTCATTGGACCCACATTGCAAATCATGGAAATGAGGTGTTATCGGAAGATACTGAAACACCAGGTACACTGACCATGTCGCCAAGGAACAAATGCGCCAAACCATCAATGAGCGCACTGTACCATACAAAGATCCGCTGACATCAGTCAAGAAAAGAAAATTATATGTTATAGGGCCACGTAGCAAGATGCAATAGCCTCAACAAAAAAAAGAATAAATAAATTAAATCCTCCAAGGAGGAGGGGGAGACAGAAAAAGCGATGGACTGATATCATTGCCGAATGGACGAAAAAACCACTTCGCAGAGACCCAGACTTTTACACACAGCCAACAGAGCTGGATACAATTTGGTGAACAGTTCTTGTGTGGGACGCCCCACGACTCTTGATATAGTAAAAGAAGAAGGATAAGAATTACAAAATCACATTCGTATCCAATTACACCACATCACAGTCAGTAAGTGTGCATTTCTCGCGGAATGTTATCACACACACACACACACACACACACACACACACACACACACACACACACACACACACACAACTTTATAAAAGAGCCTCAGCCGCAGAAAACTCATTCAGAATTCTTCTTCCATATCTCCGTCAAAACCAGCTTTGCATAAGAAAAAAAACATTTTGTTTTGCTTTCAGCAGTTGGTGTTTTATTTTAACTGATAAAAATGGAATGTTTAATTAAAAAAAAACAATAGTAAAAAAAAATCAGAACCATGCTTTGTGGAGCACTGGGCGTAATTTCCCAAACTGATAAACGATAGTATGTTTGAAAACAACACACACATTATAAAATGTAACATTTCATATTGACAGCAGAAGGAGAGGGGAGAGACAGAGACAGAGACAGAGAAATAGAGACATACTGAGAGTGAGAGAGATCAAGAGGCAGACAGAATTGGTGGAGAGAGACAGAGACTTAGACTTAGACAGACAGTCGAAAAAGACAGAGAAAGATAGACCAGATAAGAGAGACAGCAGAGCAGCTTTACTTAAGCCCATAAAGTTTACATACTGTCTCTCCCCCCTCCCCCTACACTCCCGGGCCCACCACCCACCCCTCCCCGAAATCTTATCCATATGCCACTTGGGGCTACACTTCAATCCAGTCCACACATACATCACGCCACACACACACACACACACACACACACACCGCTCTCTGCCCTCCCTCTACCTCCCTTCCTCCTTCCCCCCACTCCCACTCCCATCCCTCAATGAAGCGTCCTTACAATCACCACCAACTACC
>JAAQRG010016045.1:5000-22029 GCA_011634625.1 Babylonia areolata
GTTTTGTTTGTTGTTGTTGTTGTTTTTTTGTTGTTGTTGGGGTTTTTTTTGGTTTTTTGTTTTTCGTTTTCTTTTTTTTTTCTTTTCTTTCATAAAGAGCAGTTGTTTGCTCGTTCTTTCGTTAAATGTCTGTCCATAATTGCGATTCTAGATGGAAATCTAACAAACAAAATGAAATTATGTCTGTCCACAATTGCCATTTTTTACCAAAATCTAACAAACAAAATTAAAAATACAAACAAGAAATATTCATTACGTTACAAAAGAGAGCTCACTGGGCTCAGATTTAGCTCCTAATTAAACTCTGAACCATTCCAAACATAAGATGCTTATCATGTAAAATGTTTCATTTGGAAACAGATGGAACTGTAGAATTTGTAAATGAATGTGGTCAAAATGTTTTCAGATGTTAACATTTATGGATGATGTGTCTGGGGGTAATCACATTACCGCAAATGCAAAGCCATTTGGAAGTATCTTTAAAAGCATCCAGTCTGAATCAAGAGCTGTAGTCTGGAGAAGGCAGAGTGCTGTAACTCTGGGGAGCTTTGTGTCTCTGTCTGTCTGTCTCTCTTTCTTTCTTTCTCTCGCTGCTCTGTCTCTCTTTCCATCCATCTCTCTCTCCTCTCTCTCTCTCTCTTTACTCCCTACTCTCCCTGCTCTCTTTCTTCTTTCATCCCTCCCTACTCTCTCTCTCTCCCTATTCATTTTCTCTCTCCCTCCCTCCCTACTCTCTCTCTCTATCTCTCTCTCTCTCTCAATCATTTTTGTTCCTTTCTTCCATTCATGTGTATAATTGTGTGCTTGTATATACACCGCAAGATAGAGGGAAGGAAGAGAGAGAGAGAGAGAGAGAGAGAGAGAGAGAGAGAGAGAGAGAGAGATTGAGAGAGAGAAACAAAATTCACAGATACAAGACAGGACAAGACAAAAATCTGGTTAAACATAACCATGATTGGCTTTTTTAGTCGACACTCTGCCCTCGCCCTCGTGGACATAGCCACAAAAAATAATAATGATAAAACAAAAGTAGAAAACGAAGTTTACAAACACAGGCAGAGAGACAGAAGACAGCGACAAAGTAGATAGACAAAGAGACAGACAGACAGACAGACAGACAGAGAGGATCCTAATCGATGCTTGAAAGTTTACTGTATTCACCCTGTCTTGTCCTACCCACTTGGGACCCCACTTCAGTTCAGTCCTCACATTCGCCTCCATCCCCACCCCAGCCATCCAGCCTTTTCTCCCTCATTGATATCTCGCACATAGCTCTCTGTCCATCTATAATCCCTTCCCTAGTACCACCACAACTACCACTACCACTACCACCACCACCACCACCACTACCCTCCCAGCTAACTGCTCTCCGTCTGCCTGGGAGTTCCAGCGACAGTCTGATTTTCTTTTTTTTTCTTTTTTTTTCTCTCTTTTTTTTCGTTTAAGATCCGGGTGTTGGATACAACAGGAAAAATAGCACATCAACCCATCCCTGTGAACTAGCGCACGCACGTTCATCTGTGTATATAGCTGGGTTTAACCTGTACGCGCCTGTTTTCTGTAGATTAACCCACATCGTCGTTGTAAAACAACAAAAGAAATTACAAGGACAGCGTGCCTTTCTGTACCTTGGCCCTGTCATCCGGAATAAATTTCCCGACCAAATTCGTCATACTGAATCCAAATCTCACCAAATCTCTGGCCTCAAAACACATTATTAAAAAATGTTTCATAGGTGTCTAGGGTGTTCGCGTGTGGAGTAGTGTGAGTGTATGTGTGCGCGCGCGTGTGTAGGTGGTGGTGGTGGCGCGCGCGCGTGCGTGTGTGTGTTTATGTGTGTGTCTGTGTCTGTGTCTGTATCTCTGTGTGTGTGTGTGTGTGTGTGTGTGTGTGTGTGTGTGTGTGTGTGTGTGTGTGTGTGTGTGTGTGTGTGTGTTAGTGCGCATGTAAAACCGCTAAGTGAAGTCACCAAAAGTTTGAAAGAAAACAACGCCAGTTCCAGCCCGTGGCGTGACTCTAGACTGATGGCCAGGGCAGAATGTTGACGCGCACACACCAAGTAATTGTAGCCAGCGCTATAAGTTTTGCACATTTGTTGAAAATGCGCTTTGGTCAGGCCATTTTCTGGTGATAATCAAACAGGCTCAAGGGAATCTGTTTTTTTTTTTTGGGGGGTGGGGGGGGGGAGAGGGGGGGTGGAGAAGGTGGGGTGCGTGTGTGGGTGGGTGGGTGAGGGGGGTGGTTGGGGGGGCATTTCTGTGTTTGCTGGGTAATACATGGCACAAAAACCACCCAGGAGAGTGCTGTGCTGTGAGAGATGAAAATGACAATATAACAATAATATAATATGTTGTTTTTTTTTCTAACGTGCAAATGAATAGCGTGGCGGTTCAATGTGCAGTTGTTTTTTTTTTTTTCTCTTTCACACAGTGCACTGCACGCCACATGGAGGTACACTTCGGCAGGCGAATCATGGACATACCACCATTCCTGTGGCTGCTACACACACACACACACACACACACGCACGCACGCACACACGCGCGCGCGCGCGCACACGCGCACACGCACACACACACACGCTGACACAATGACACACATGTGCACGCAATCACGCACAGAAAGAAAAAAGAACAGAGAGAGAGAGAGAGAGAGAGAGAGAGAGAGAGAGAGAGAGAGACATACAGACAGACAGACAGACAGACAGATACAGACATACAGAGACAGGGAGAGACGGAAAGAAACAGACAGACAGAACAGACACAGAGACGGACACATACAAACAGACATACAGACAGATAGACATACACAGGCATATATATATATATATCTATATATATATCTATATATAAACAGACAGAGATAGCAACAGAGACAAAACAAGAGATATACAAAGAAAACATGACCCCCCACACCCCCACTCCCAAACTCGCCTCACTTGGCTGCAAACCCAACCCATTCAAAACTTGTCAGTGATACACGTAGAGATCTAACAGACTCTTACACCTCCAGAGCACGTCTTGGAAAGCTAGTCCCCCCACCCAACCCTACGCCCCCCCCTCCCCCCCCCCCCAATCTTCTTGCCGCTGATCTCTGTGGGCCCAGGACCCCCTCCCTGCTCTCTGTTGCAAGGGGCAGCAGTAGGAAGCGAAAATCGATGTGGATTTTCTGAAGTGGCCAAATGGAATTTCTTTCTGTGGACGATGCAGCTCTCCTGTCCTGTCCTGTTCTGATTGATGCTCCAACTCGCCATGGTTTAGGCTACACAGCGAGGCAGGGAGAGAGAGAGAGAGAGAGAGAGAGAGAGAGAGAGAGACAGAGAGAGAGAGAGACAGAGAGAGAGATAGACAGAGAGAGAGAGAGAAACGAAACGAAACGAAACGAAAGTTTATTCAATAAGGCCATGGCCCCATTTGAAGGGGCGATTACATATTTTTTAAGAACAGATTTGCATAAGAATATAATCTTACAACGTGTATACTCAAAGCTCTGTTCTCTTTAACCAATCATGAAACTCCGTCGTTTTAATGACATAGATAAATATGGCAAGATTCGAAAAAACGTTATCATTTGTAGAAGACAGAAGTAATACTAACCGAAACTTACTTGGTCTGTTATAATATCTCAACGGAATATATATTTGTCTCAAGTCATCTAATACAGGACAACATAATACGAAATGGACTTCATCTTCTTTTGCAGATCTACATAACGGACATACCATATCGTTTGCAGTGCTGGGCTTGTGTCTTTTACTATGTACGTTGATATCAGATACACCAAAACGAAACCTTGTTAAAGCACATCTGATGACTCGGTTAATATTTTTTGCTAAATATGGTTCTGTGAAATGATTCCTTTTAAACAACCTGAACAAAGAAATTCTTTCACTATTTTGTACATGGTCGTTCCGTCCCTGCCATCTACAGTCAACCATACGCTGTTTAAAGCAAACAAGAAAATCATGAACACATCCAACCCCTTGATTAAGCCATACAAATGCAAAACCATTACTACATAAACATTTTCGAATACTAGTCACCCTTGTTACCCTTCCCCTGGCATAGAGAGAGAGAGAGAAAGAGAGAGAGAGAGTGAGAGAGAGAGAGAGAGAGAGAACAGAGAGAGAGAGAGAAGAGAGATAGAGAGGAGAGAGAGAGAGAGTGTGTGTGTGTGTGTGTGTGTGAGAGAGAGAGAGAGAGAGAGAGAGACAGAGAGAGAGAGAGAGAAGAGAGAGAGAGAGAAGAGAGATAAATAGATAGATAGAGAGGAGAGAGATAGAGAGAGAGAGAGTGTGTGTGAGAGAGAGAGAGACAGAGAGAGAGAGACAGAGAGAGAGAGAGAAGAGAGAGAGAGAGAGAAGAGAGATAGATAAAGAGGAGAGAGAGAGGAGAGAGAGAGAGAGAGTGTGTGTGTGTGTGTGTGTGTGTGGAGAGAGAGAGAGAGAGAGAGAGAGAGAACAGTTGTGGCAGTTATGGGACATACGAAAATTACAGTATATAATTATATATGCAGCCGTGTTGTAAACCCAAGTGGTCTGTGGTAAGGGGACGGTACAAAAGAATTACTGATTTACTGAATTAAAGGATAGAAAAAGTACACGCGCAGGCCAGGGGCATACAGCAGGCCAGTCACAAAAGGGTTTTTCTATTGTTTTATTTACGATATCAAGAGAAGATAAGAAGAAGAGAAGAAGAGAAAGAGAAGACAATGCAGTGGAATGCTAGGCAGCTCTTTAAAAAAAAAAAATCTACAGAAGTAGTGCATACAATATTTGATTTTTCCCCTTCCTAATCCCGCTTCCCCCGTCCCGCCTCTCACACACACCCTTCCAATATTATGTTTTTTCTTTCTCCAGTCACTGACACTCACCCTCTCCATTGTAGATTTTGTACTCTATCTTTTCCACATTCTGTTCTCTCTGTCTGTCTGTCTGTCTGTCTCTCTTCCGTTCTTAGTCCCCTCCCCCTTGCCCCCCTCGCCCCCCCACCTCAACCGCCCCCTTTTCATTCGAACAGAAATGTCGATTTCTAATTAACACTAACAGGCAGACAGACAGACAGACAGAGAGAGAGAGGCAGAGATGTAACAGAGGCAGAGATGTAACAGACAGAGAAAGAGATGTAACAGAGACAGAGATGTAACAGAGGCAGAGATGTAACAGACAGAGATGTAACAGAGACAGAGATGTAACAGACAGAGATGTAACAGAGGCAGAGATGTAACAGAGGCAGAGATGTAAAGCCAGACAGAGAAAGAGATGTGACAGACAGAGACAGAGATGTAATAGACAGAGATGTGACAGACAGAGACAGAGATGTAATAGACAGAGATGTGACAGACAGAGACAGAGATGTAATAGACAGAGATGTGACAGACAGAGACAGAGATGTAATAGACAGAGATGTGACAGACAGAGACAGAGATGTAATAGACAGAGATGTGACAGACAGAGACAGAGATGTAACAGAAGAGGCAGAGATGTAATGTAACAGACAGAGACAGAGATGTAATGTAACAGACAGAGACAGAGATGTAAAGCCAGACAGAGATGTAAAGCCAGACAGAGATGTAATGTAACAGACAGAGACAGAGATGTAAAGCCAGACAGAGACAGAGATGTAATGTAACAGATAGAGACAGAGATGTAAAGCCAGACAGAGATGTAATGTAACAGACAGAGACAGAGATGTAATGTAACAGATAGAGACAGAGATGTAAAGCCAGACAGAGATGTAACAGAGACAGAGATGTAAAGCCAGACAGAGACAGAGATGTAAAGCCAGACAGAGGCAGAGAAAGAGCTGGCACAACTTGGCTCAACTTTCAAAACCAATACTTTCTTGACAATGATATACAACATTTATCAGAATGAATCTAACAATCCCCAGAGTAGGCAATCAGACAAAAACAACAACAACAACAACAACTAACAAACAAAAAACCACAGCACTGTCTGCTCTTCCTGCTTATCTCTGTTGGGCCCAGTCCCCTGCTCCATTTTGCAAGGGGGTGGGGGATTCGGAGGCGGCGAGGGGTGGGGGGTGGGGGGCAGGAGGACGAAGCAAAGAACGATGTGGATTTTTGCTGAAGTGGGCAAGTGGACCACACATTTCCCCCCGTCTTGATGTTCCCTCACCATGGTTTACAGAGAAACGGTGAAGGAAGTACGCAAGAAAGCTGGGAATTCGGAAATGGAGGAGGCATGGCGAGGGAATAGGGGAGGGGAGAGGGAGGGGAGGGGGAGGTGGTGGTGCCAGTGACAGAGAAGTTGTGGAATAGAATAGAATAGAATAGAATAGAATAGAATAGAATATGTCTTTATTATCAAGTGTACCGTGGTCACAAGGAATATAGGCGAGGGGGTGGGGGGTGGGAGGGGGTGTTGGATGGTATATAACAAGATACGAACATAAATCGAAAATCATACATAAACACAGATACAGTTGAAATTAGGATACATACAAGTGCATATCAATATAAAAACTTGTGCATACTCACACATGCACACACTGCACACACACACACACAAAAACAACAACAACACATAGCACGCGCACACACACACGCACACACGCACACACATATACAAATATCTATCTACACACACACACACACACACACACACACACACACACACACACACATATATATATATATATATATGATATATATATCTATCTATCTACACACACACACGAGCAAGAGAGAGAGAGAGAGAGAGAGAGAGAGAGAGAGAGAGAGAGAGAGAGAGAGAGAGCACACCCCCTACTTGGCTAAAATCCAAACCTTTTCGAATATTCTTGACAGTGATATACAATATCAGCGTGAATTCCACCCACAGTCCTTCGAGGCTGCTGCCAGACACAGCAGCCCTGCCCGCTCCTCCCGCTTATCTCTGTGGGCCCAGTCCCCTGTTCCACTTTGCAGGGGGGCGAGCAGGAGGGGGTGGAGGGAGGAGGGGGAGGGGGGGCAGGGAGAGGGGCCAGGGGGTGAGGGGGTGCGAAGCGAAAATCGATGGAGATTTGCTGAGGTGGGCAAATGGAATGTCTTTGCTGCATACGTCTCTCCTGTCACGCTATTGTGTACAGGGACAGAGAGCAAAGAAGGGAGTAGAGAGAGAGAGAGAGAGAGAGAGAGAGAGAGAGAGAGAGAGTGAGTGAGTGTGTGTGTGTGTGTGTGTGTGTGTGTGTGTGTGTGTGTGTGTGTTAGAGAAGACGAGGAAGTGAGAAAGGGAGAGGTGTAGAGATGGCGGTTAAAGCCCACGATTTCTCGCCATCCCACGAGTTGTCTCATTCTGAGAGAAGTCGTGCGAATGCGTGAGAAAGCGTGGATAGTCCCCCCTTATTTCAACCAAAAGTATTTCCTTTGTCATTGGAGTTGATTTCTTGTCTTTCCCCAATGCAAATCTGAGAGAAAAATGAAAGAGAAAAAAAAAAGAAAAGAAACGAGAAATGGGAGCGACGACATCGACGATCATGATAAAGACAGTGGCCTCAAGGCTTAGCGAAGACATCAACAATAGAAGGTGAAGGTGATGGCACAGTACTGTTAAAAAAATACTTTGAATGTATGTGTATGTCAGTGAGTGAGTGAGTGAATGAGTGAATGAATGAGTGAGTGAGCGTGCGTGTGTGTGTGTGTGTGTGTGTGTGTGTGTGTGCGTGTGTGTGCGTGCGTGCGTGTGTGTGTGTGTGTGTGTGTGTGTGTGTGTGTGTGTTTCCGTTTACGTGTTTACTTGGCTGGTTGATTTGTTCTTTTCTTTCACTCTGTTTTCAGAATAATATTTTCATGCTCTGGGTGTCTTCTGTGCAACTGAGAACCTATTTTCAGTGGAATCGTGTATGCGAGAGGATGCTGAAGCAAACAGATGAACAAATGAACAAATATGAAATGAAGAACATTCTAAATAGATGTAACAGAAAAAAGGTTGTGCGTGCGTGTGTAGGTGGTTTATGAAAAAAAACAGTAGGAAGAGCTGAACTAATTGTGGATTCAAGGAATATAACACTAAATCCAAATGGCACCATAACCTATGATTTATCACCACGGCTGTATTGTGTTTGGGTGTTGGTGGGGACCACGAATGAAGTAACTGAAGGCAGAGGCTGATAGTTTGCTGCTTCTTCCTTCGTATGTACACCAGTGGGCTTTAACGTGCATGATCGTTTTTACCCCACCATGTAGGCAGCCATACTCCGCTTTCGGGGGTGTGCATGCTGGATATGTTCTTGTTTCCATAACCCACCGAACGCTGACATGGATAACAGGATCTGTAACGTGCGTATTTGATCTTCTGCTTGCCGTACACACACGAAGGGGGTTCAGGCACTAGCAGGTCTGCACATATGTTGACCTGGGAGATCGGAAAAATCTCCACCCTTTATCCACCAGGCGCCGTTACCGAGATTCGAACCCGGTACCCTCAGATTGAAAGTCCAACGCTTTAACCACTCGGCTATTGTGCTCGTCGTGACAATTTACATTTATTGAAAATACGTTGTGGTTTGACAGTTTTTTGTGTGAGATAAAATTGTCACAAGTGATTTCTTTTAAGTAAGAAGAATTACAATGCAAAAAATCGGACAAATATGTTACGCAGTCCTGGTAGCGACCCCATTCGGGAGTATTCTTTACACCGAAACTAATCTGCAATATCCATATTGATAATATTCCAACAAAAGCGAGGAAAAGTTTAAACTTTTACAGACTTAGCAGATTACCTTTGGGGATGAATGTCGAAACTTTGATTCATCTTTCTGTAGCTCTTAAGAAATCAAAACTTCCCTTTGCACAAGAACTTTACCGGGGAGCCTCAAAATATCTATTTCAAAGTTTACAAAGTTTAGACTGGAAAAGTTTTAAACTTTCTCTAGGTGTTCTCACACAGATGTAACCCCTACCCCCTAAAAAACAACTACAACAAACAAACAAACAAAACAAAAACAAATAAACCAACCACACACACACACACACACACACACAACAACAAAAAACCCCGAGAAGATAGGGTTAATATCGGAAATTTGCATCTTCAAAATTTTACTAGCTTTTACAAGCTAGCATTGATCATAATTACGCTGGTGAAGAATATAAAATGTTGATCTTCTGATTTTCCGAAAAATGGCAAACGCAATTACACCATAAAGGACAACAGCAGCATTCTGATTCAAGTGACAGGTTGAATGTAAATGATAAACCCATGGCCATACCATTTATTTCTTCACCGCCATCATGTGGACACCGAAACCTCCATTTGATATCAGCCATACTGAACTCAAGAAAGTAGAAATATCATTATGAATATCAATTCAGGAACACATATCCAGGAACAGTATGAAAACAATCTTCATTTTTTATGGACGGATAGGTACTTGATAAGAAAAAACAAACAAACAAAATAACCTATCGTGCAGCCTTTATAATACCTGCAGTAGAACTTGGAAAGTCGGGTTTTTTTTTTTTTTTTTTTTTCCTGGAAGCAAACTATATACACACAGCAGAACTGGTTGCTGGTGTGCTAGCCTTGGAATATCTGGCAAATCTTCCAGTTACAATATACAGATTTATCTTCTTATTGGATTAAAAATCGACGTTGAATGCTTTCGACTCATTTGGTATTGACAGATGACCTGATAATGTTTATGAAATAAACAGTTTACTACATTGTCAGTTTGCCAAATTCGCGAACACAGAATTTTGCTTTTGCTGGGTAACCTTTACATGGTGGTATACAAGACAATGAATTGCCTGGCAGAGCAACATAAAGAGGAACAAACAAGATAGAACAGCATATGTCTTTATTACCAAGTGTACCGGGGTCACAAGGAATATTGGAGGGGATAGTACATAACAAGGTATGAACATAAATCGAAAATCATACACAAACACAGATACAGTAGAAATTAGGATACATACATGTGCATATCAATACAAAAACTTGTGCATACTCACACATTCACACACACACACACACACACACACACACACACACACACACACACATACACACACACACATGCACGTACGCACACACACACACACACACACACACACACACACTCTCTCTCTCTCTCTCTCTAACCCACGCTTGAACAGAAGCCGCATATTACACGTGGATGGCGCTGATGACTAGATCTTCAGGTAGATGGTTGTTGATTGCACAATTCTATTTAATCATACAGGATTTGTTCGAGAGACAGGACATTGACTGCTTTCGGCCAAAAAAAAAAAAAAAGCTATTGGCGAAGCGATTGGTTTTCGTCCTTATACTTCTGTACCGTCGACCAGAGGGAAGCATCTCGAAAATCCCAAAAGCTGGATGTAATTCGTCCTGGCTGATTGATTTTGCTTTTTTGAGCAGCCGCTTATAATATATGTCGTCTAGAGAAGGTAGATCAGTTCCGGCAATCTTGGTGGCAGTTTTTACGATTCTGTTCTGGGCTGCAACTTCTGCCTCGGAAATAATTCCGTACCAAACAGTAATAGCGAAGGTTAGCACACTTTCAACGACTGCTCGGTAGAAATCAACCATGATTTCTTTATTAGTTTCGAACTTTTTGAGGCGCTGAAGAAGGTACAGGCGCTGTTGTGCTTTCTTAACAATTTTTTTTTTCCGTATTTTTCTCCCTTTTCAAATCGTTGGAACTGATCAGTCCGAGAAATTTAAATTCGTTGATGATTTCTACTTGCTTGTCTTTAATGACAAGTGGTAAGGGGTCAGATCGGGTCTTCCTGAAATCTAAACTTAATTCTTTTGTTTTTGATGCGTTGAGTTCTAAGTTGCTTTGATCACACCAGCTGACAAGTTCCAGTACTTCTTCCCTATATTTTGACTCATCACTGTTTGTATTCAGCCCTTCTAGAGTAGTATCGTCGGAAAACTTGACCATGGTGTTACATTCATTTTGAGTTGCACAGTCATGTGTGAATAGTGAGTACAACAGTGGGAATAGAACACATCCCTATGGGGCGCCTATGTTGAGAATGCATGTGGAAGAGGTGAGATCACCAACTTTAGCAACTTGCGGTATGCATCTTAGAAAATCTAGGATCCATGCACAAAATGATTCAGGCAGCGAGAGATCTTTCAATTTAAAATATTGTTTTGATGGTACTATTGTGTTGAATGCAGAGTTGTAGTCAATGAAAAGGATCCTAGTATTGCTGTTAGGATTTTCGAGATGTCTGAGGACGTGGTAGAGATATGCCAATGGCATCTTCAACTGATCTGTTAGCTCTATAGACA
This sequence comes from Babylonia areolata, assembly GCA_011634625.1. Classification (NCBI taxonomy): domain Eukaryota; kingdom Metazoa; phylum Mollusca; class Gastropoda; order Neogastropoda; family Buccinidae; genus Babylonia; species Babylonia areolata. Next base: position 16,249 of record JAAQRG010016045.1, read on the forward strand.
AACTGAAAGGGATCAAAACATGGAGGAATGCAGATTTTTAGGAATTGTAGAATCAAGCGTTCAAATGTTTTCAGTACGACTGATGTTAAGGTTACGAGACGATAATCATTAAGACAACTAGGCTGTGCTTTTTTTGGAACAGGAATGATTGTTGATTTCTTAAAGCAGTGTGGCACCACACAAGACTGAAGGGACATGTTAAATATCAGTGAAGACACTACATAGTTGGACTGCACACTTCCTCAAAAGGCCCGGTGAGATGTTGTCAGGGCCAGCGGATTTTTTCATTTTCAGACGACTGAAGTGGCGTCTGACTTCATTCTCTTGGACTATGAAAGGGGGAGTGTGGATGATTTTGAGTGCAACCACGTCAAAAGTAGACAATGGTTTGTCAAATCTGGAGTAGAATGTGTTGAGTTTGTCTGAAAGAGTTCTTTCAGTGATGTCGACTGTCTGGTGGATCATTTTATAATCAGTGATGTTCTGCAGTCTGGTCCACACATTCCTAGAGTTGTTTGCAGACAAGTTTTCTTCAAATTTTTACCTATATAAAAACTTTGCCTTCTTAATGCATTTTTCAATACTTCTTTTTGTCTTATTGTGGATTATTCTATCATCATTTTCACAAAAAGCTCCCTCTTTTTCCTTTAGTTTTTGCCTAACAGCCCCGTTACACCAAATTTTGTTGTTTGAAAATAGTTTGATATTTTTTTTATTGGAATGCACACACTTTCACAGAAAGAAGCAGAATAACACACTGTGTCGGTATATTCATTTAAGTTTCCGGCAGAGTCTTTAAAAACATTCCAGTCTGTACATTCGAAACGTCCTGCAAGGCCTCTAAGGCAGGGGCCAACCAGCATAGAACAAGGTCCAAATAATAATAGACAGAAATATTTGTTTGCTAAAGGAGTTAAATTTCCATCAGAAATCACATAAGAGTTAATGTTGAATGTTCTGCTGAATAATACCAGACTTGCCATTCTCTTCACTTAAAACCAGATGCTCTCAAATCTAAGTTAGGTATAAACGAACACAGCCTATGTAGTTCACAGATTACATTGACTCATATCCAATTACAATATCATAGTTCAGTTAAATTTTTACCGAACTCAATCAAAGCTAAAAACTTTGCTTGAAATATCTAAAACGCTGATACATAATTATTGCCAATTGCGTTTTTCTTTGATACGAATTGAATGTAAAATTGTATTGCATACCTCGTCAATATTGGTGCATTTCAGTGTTGCGAGAACGTCTGTCACTATAGCTAATGGAAGTGACGCTATGTTCATGGCCCAGGCTATTTCTTTTGTAAAGTCCCTTTCTGTCATTGTATGTTAGAGAAAACTAAATGTTCACACATGAACGTATGTACACACACACATTCTTATATGTATATATAGGACCAGTTTCTGAGAAACAACCCATTTGATTCAGAACGAAAGAGCACACACACAATCACACAGAGACACACATCAATGTAATGTCATTCACAGTGAGAAAAATAAAGAAAGAACGAATGAGCACACACACATGTACAGACACACGGACACACACACACACACAGACACAGACACACACACAAGCATGCATACACACTTCTTAGCAACGGTGCCCTCAGCTTTATGTACCTATAGTCACACCCCTCAACACTACCACCCACTCCAACGACCACAACACCTTCCGCCCCCCCCCACAGCCCCCCCCTCCCCACTGTGACGTTGCCACCCCTCACCGTCACTACACCCCCCCTCCACCAACCACAACCCTCACTGTGACGTTGCTACCTCTTACCGTCATTACATCATCACCCCCCTCCACCAACCACAACCCTCACTGTGACGTTGCCACCCCATACCGTCATTACATCATCACCCCCCCCCTCCACCAACCACAACCCTAACTGTGACGTTGCCACCCCTTACCGTCATTACAACACCCCCCCTCCACCAACCACACCCCTCACTGTGACGTTGCCACCCCTTACCGTCATTACAACACCCCCCCTCCACCAACCACACCCCTCACTGTGACGTTACCACCCCTCACCGTCATTACACCCCCCCTCCACCAACCACACCCCTCACTGTGACGTTGCCACCCCTTACCGTCATTACAACACCCCCCCTCCACCAACCACACCCCTCACTGTGACGTTGCCACCCCTTACCGTCATTACAACACCCCCTCCACCAGCCACACCCCTCACTGTGACGTTACCACCCCTTACCGTCATTTCACCATCGCCGACGCCAACAAAATCACCACCTTCAACTCCAGACGCCGATAAATTATAAGAAAGAAGAAAGAACCCCCCCCTCACCCCCCTTCCCTTCGCCATCCATTCCAAAAACTTTCCTTCTACCCGACCCTCATTCGACCCAATGGCTCTGTCACCCTTTTCTCACACGCCCCACCCCCCCCAAACCCCCCACACCACACACACGTCACCCTCATTCTGTTCACACTCCCTCGGCTGTCCCTCCCCCCTGTAAACCAGAGCAAGGCAGGGAACGCCAAGACAGGAGATGTACACTCCAAAGAAAGTCCGCTTGACCACTTCAGCAAATCGACTTCGATTTTCGCTTCTTTCTTCTCCTCTCTCAAGGCCTGACTAAGTGCATTGGGTTACGCTGCTGGTCAAGCATCTGCTTTGCAGATGTGGTGTAGCGTATATGCATTTTTTGTCCGAACGCAGTGACGCCTCCTTGAGCTACTGATGCTGACACTCGTCTCCTCTGCAGTGGACTTGGCCCTATGAGGTCCAGGGGAAGAGGCGGGACCCACAGAGGTCAGCGCGCGATCGCAGATAAGTAATAGCACTTCATAAGAAACGGTGATCACGTCTAAGACCATTGATCATATTCCTTCATTACCATCTTATCAACACATAAAGAAAAAGTTGAGGAGGAGAAAACAACAGCAACGAAAAAAACCCAAAAAACTTCATAGATACTAGCGTTGTTTGAACAGATCTTTCTTCTTCTTCTTCTGCGTTCGTGGGTTGCAACTCCCACGTTCACTCGTATGCACACGAGTGGGCTTTTACGTGTATGACCGTTTTTACCCCGCCATGTAGGCAGCCATACTCCGTTTTCGGGAGTGTGCATGCTGGGTATGTTCTTGTTCCCATAACCCACCGAACGCTGACATGGATTACAGGATCTTTAACGTGCGTATTTGATCTTCTGCTTGCATATACACACGAAGGGGGTTCAGGCACTAGCAGGTCTGCACATATGTTGACCTAGGAGATAGTAAAAATCTCCACCCTTTACCCACCAGGCGCCGTCACCGTGATTCGAACCCGGGACCCTCGGATTGACAGTCCAACGCTTTAAGCACTCGGCTGTTGCGCCCGTCGAACAGATCTTTCGATATGGACATTTCCTCGGCTTCTTCCGTTATTTATTCATTTATTTATTTTATTTTATTTTATTTTGTACGCTTATAGTTGACTTCATGAAGTTTTTGCGCCTTATAAATATTATTATTATTAGTAGTAGTTCTTTTTTTCTGTATTTATCTTTTTTATTTTCTCAAGGCCTGACTAAGCCCGTTGGGTCACGCTGCTGTTCAGGCATCTGCTTGACAGATGTGGTGAAGCGTATATGGACTTGTCCGAACGCAGTGACGCCTCCTTGAGCTACTGAAACTGAAACTGAAACTTCCGTTTCATGCAGCGGTGTTTATGTGTCGAAGATGTAAACAAATGGACTGACTCCCTACTTTCAGTAATCAGATATATACGTCTGTCTGTCCGTTCTTCCTGTGTAAAACAATGGAAGATGGGTTTCCATGAACCCACAGGAACTCCGTATCTGTCTGTATATATATATATATATATATATATATATATATATATATCTATCTATATATATATATATATATATCTATATATATCTATCTATATCTATCTATCTATCTATCTATCTATCTATATATCTATATCTATATACATGTGTGTTATATATGGAGAGAAAGAGATGGAGAGAGAGAGAGGGAGAGAGAGAGAGAGAGAGAGTATATGCGTGCTACTGGCAATAATGTGTGTGTATGTGTGTGTATGTATGTGTGTGTGTGTGTGTGTGTGTGTGTGTGTGTGTGTGTGTGTACAACTAGACTGCAACACTTGGGTCACAGTGGAAACACAAACAACAAAAACTGATTTTTTTTGCAGATGCGCCACTATAAATACCAACCATTTTTACCTCCAGCAAAATCTGTAAAAGTGTGGTTTTGATTTTCTTTGTTTTTTTTTTCTTTCTTTTTAAGAGATGAATCAGCTAGACAAAAAACAAACAAACAACAACAACAACAACAACAAAAAAAAAGCTGAAAGAATGTATTTTCTTTTCGATTTTTTTAAAATGCGGTTTTTGTCTCATCTTCTTTGTGGTAATGTTATTACTTTGTTTTAATAAAAAGCCTTGATTTTTCTATCTTCGAACTACAAGAAGGAACCAAACTTTTTATGACTTGGTTTCTGGTTTTTGAGTGCGTCCTTTTTTTCAGGCTTGTTTAAAGGGAACAGCAGGGTAGAAATCCTGATTGACTTTCACCTAGCTGGCCTTTCTGTTTCTTCAGGAATTGTTATCAGTCACGAAGCCTGCAGGCAACGAACAGACGTCTCTCTCTTTTCCCCTCTGTCTCTCTCACTCACTCTCACACACACACACATATACACACAAGCGGAGGGAGTGTGCGCGAGCGCACGAAAGCTCGCGCGCACGCGTTTGTGTGTACTTGTGTGTGTGTGTGTGTGTGTGTGTGTGTGTGTGTGTGTGTGTGTGTGCTTGCGTGCGTGCGAGTGTACGTGTGTGTGTGTGTGTGTATGTATGTAAGCGTGAGTGTATGTTCTGCTGGAGGCATTACTCCTGTGCAAAGACCATGTTGGCGTTACTGTGATAGGGGCGGAGAGTACAGATATAGCATTGTAGTTCTCACAGTACTGTGATGTGGGCAGACAGTAGAGAGATAGCATTGTAGTTCACACAGTACTGTGATGGGGGCAGACAGTACAGATATAGCATTGTAGTTCTCACATTACTGTGATGGGGGCAGACAGTACAGATATAGCATTGTAGTTCTCACATTACTGTGATGGGGGCAGACAGTACAGATATAGCATTGTAGTTCTCACAGTACTGTGATGAGGGCGGAGAGTACAGATATAGCCCTGTAGTTCTCACATTACTCTGATGAGGGGGAGAGTACAGATATAGCATTGTAGTTCTCACATTACTGTGATGGGGGCAGACAGTACAGATATAGCATTGTAGTTCTCACATTACTGTGATGGGGGCAGTTCAGTAGAGGTATAGCATTGTAGTTCTCACAGTACTGTGATGGGGGCAGACAGTAGAGATATAGCATTGTAGTTCTCACATTACTGTGATGAGGGCTGACAGTAGAGATATAGCATTGTAGTTCTCACATTACTGTGATGAGGGGGGAGAGTACAGATATAGCATTGTAGTTCTCACATTACTCTGATGAGGGCAGACAGTAGAGATATAGCATTGTAGTTCTCACATTACTGTGATGGGGGCAGACAGTAGAGATATAGCATTGTAGTTCTCACATTACTCTGATGAGGGCAGACAGTAGAGATATAGCATTGTAGTTCTCACATTACTGTGATGAGGGGGGAGAGTACAGATATAGCCCTGTAGTTCCCACATTACTGTGATGGGGGCAGACAGTAGAGATATAGCCCTGTAGTTCCCACATTTTGCAGGAAAAACAGTCCGTACTGGAGGGGGATGGGGGTGGGGT
>JAAQRG010016061.1:0-22095 GCA_011634625.1 Babylonia areolata
AGGGAGTGGTGGGAGTGCCGGTTTAGTCGTCGGCAACCCGACCCTGAACAGGTTGTACTGGATTACAGGTTACCAGTAGCAGATCTAATGACCTGACCTGACACCACATTGAAAATGTACAAAGTAGCCATGTGGTCGACTTTTTTTTTTATCAATCTTTTTATTATTATTTTTTTTATTTATCTTTAAAATTTAAAAAAAATCTAATCTACTAACTTAAAAAAAACAAACTGAACAGAGTTTCTCTAGGGCTGTTTTTTTTCTCCCCCAAATCCTGCTTGTTCTTTGAATGAAATGTAGTTAGTCTCCAGATATTCATTTATTCTTGTATTTATGATCGTGCAGAATCCCCCGATGATTATTTGGATCCATTGGGTTGCCGTTTTTATACAAAAGGATACTGACACCAGGTGTCCATTTGTCTGGATACACACCTGTTGTAAATATAGGTATACATTGTGTTGCTTTTGTATAATAGGTAACATAACCGGAAGATTCAAGTTACTTTGATCATTTCATTTGTAATTACGACCCTCCCCGGTGTGTGTGTGTGTGTGTGTGTGTGTGTGTGTGTGTGTGTGAGAGAGAGAGAGAGAGAGAGAGAGAGAGAGAGAGAGTGAGTGCGTGTATGTTCCTGTGTATGTGTGAGTGATGTGACGGTGTGTATGCGAGAGAAATACAGCACACGAGTACGCGCGAGCACTGACGTGTTGTGTCGGTATCAGTAACCGGCCAAAGGAACAGACAAAAGTACAATAAAACAAGGGCTTGCAAACATTTTTTTTCAATAAAGTTTTGCGATTTTGCTTTCCTATGGTCGGAAACAAATGCTTCTATTACTGAAAAAAACCCCACCCAAAACAAAACAAAAACAAAAACACAACAAGCACTCAGTTAAGCCGGCTCTGGGTATCATTTTATTTATAGCTATTTCCAGCAGCTGAATAATTTTTCATTCTGTTCATAATACTATTGTCCAGTGCAAGTTAAAACAATGTTGTGACAAATATTGCAATGATTCCTGTCTATGGTGGTGAGTATGTAGACTTTCAGTTTCACGCACAAACACACACACATACATACAAACGCACGCGCGCGCGCGCACACACACATACATATCGGGTAGTTTAATATTGTGGCTGTGAAGACCAGTCAAATACTGTACGTCTTCCTTTGTTCTTATTTGTCTTCCCTTTTCCCTACGAACAGCTTCATTATAAGACCCTTGTTCTCCTTCTCCAAGGCATTCACGGCACGCTGTAATTCTCGTAGCTTTGCATCCTGCACTCTCGTCATCAAGTCTAGGTCCTAAACAGAAAGGACGGAAGGGAATGAAGAGGAAAAAGAGGGATGAAAAGAGGGCAGATAGAAGAATTACTGACTGACTGACAGACTGGGTGACAGACAAACTGACTGACTGGTTGACTGACGGACTGATTGACAGACTGAGTGAAAGACAAAAAAACTGACGTATTGACTCATTGACAGACCTACATACATACAGACTGTTTGACGTACTGACTGACTAACCATTTATCAACACATCCACTAAATGCGCGTGATTATGTAATAAATAAATAATTAATGGAAAGACTAAAGGAAAAGAAAAGGACTGACACTCATTTAGAATAAAAGAAGAACGAACAGATAAAAGTGAAACAAAGAACTCAGTCAGAAAGAAACGAATGCACAAACAAGTCCACGAGCTGGGTGAAGACGACTTGTGGAGCAGTCCAGCGACACAAAACGCATACCCTATATCGTCGCCGCAAGAGACACGTGCCCTTCGGAGAGACAGATCCCAGTCCCAACCTCTCTGAGTGCCACATTGACTACCCTCGATCCCTTTCCACTAAAAGTGTGTGTGTGTATGTGTGTGTGCGTGCGCGGGAGCTAGTCTTTCGGGTGCGACCATAAAGTCTGCGTGATGCATACATATTTGGATATCTGTGTAGTCCTCAAAGTCTTTATAATTTTCCACACACACACATACACACACACACCCACCCACACTTATCAATGTAAATGATTAGAATCATGCAAAGGGTGCATGCATACACTTGCGGCAATAACTAAAACGTTGTCCCTGCCACAGTTACACGAAAAAAATACTCTTCGATAGGTTTACGAAAGTCTACACAAAGAAAAACACGTACAGAAGAAGGAGAAGAAGAAAAAAGTAACCACATTTTGGCACAGTATTCTACACAGAAAAGTATTTTGTGACACGAAATTGGTGTAATACAATTGCAATACAACACATCAAAGTATAAAGAAATTCGATGCATTTTCCAAATGTAGGCATAGAAGTGTAGGTTACCAAACACACACACACACATGGTTAAAAAAGCAAAACAAAAAAACCCACACACAACAGAACTAATAATATCATACTCTCTCTGTGCACACAGACAAACGCACGCTTGCGCGCGCGCACACACACACATACATAAACATATAAAAAGTATATATGCACACAAATACACGCGCGCGCGCACACACACACACACACAAACACACACACGCGCGCGCACGCACGCAGATTTCACGTTTGAAACAATCTTCTTTTTTTTTTCTTGCGTATCCTATATCACCCAGCACTTTCAACTCACAAACCTGCATCGTCTGTGTCAACATTAACACATCCTGCTTCTCGTTCTCTTCCTTGATGGCCTCCTTGGTGGCTGAGCGGCGATAGTCCAGCCATATGGTGACTGCTGCCACAGCAAAGATGATGAATTCTCCCAGCATTTCTGCTCCCAATTCAATGGCCATCTCGTCATCCAGTTTGTCCACCTTCTTTGCCTTTCCCAGCCCCAAGAGGCGCAGGCGAAAGTTGACCTCCAGCCAGTGGTATACTGAGAGAGAGAGAGAGAGAGAGAGAGAGAGAGGGATAAGTAAGGAAGAGGGGGCGGAAGAAAAGGAAGAGGAGGGAAAGGTGGAGGAGGAGATTGAGATTTGTTGGTTATGCATAGGTTGCGCATGAGAAACTCCACTGCATTCCAGATTCTTATTAACAACAATAACGTGTTCAAACTTCAATCGGGCGAAAGGTCATAAGAAAGAGGCATAGACTGATAAACACATTAAAAGAATTGTCATAACACAATAATTTGCAATTTCAGCACCCGTGACAATTTCCGGAAACAGTTTCAACAAAATGATTCGTTAAGTCAATCAATCGCCAAAGGGACCCAGTATTTAGGACACTAACATTGAAACTTCTCTACATCTGATGGATCACCGGATTTGTATCTGCTGTGCCAACAGGTCAATCGAAAGAAATGTCTAGATCTTAAATCTAAGTGAAATACAAACAATACATTCAGTACAACACAATGCGAATCAGAGAATGCAAGTCAAAGAAATCAAACACTTACATTGTGCAGGAGGCATACAAATGTACTTTCCAATGAAAGGGCTTGCTTTTGCATTTCGTTTAATCTGATTAGCGAGGGGTCTGCTTATTTGTTTCACAGCAAGATAGCCAAGTTTAACTATCGGAAAGGCTCCTGCCACCATTGTTGTTGGCACATCCTTTGCACAAGAATCATTTCCCTTGCGTTCCGTCCTTGACATTAAGCCTGGACCCTTTCGGTAATCAAAAGATCGACCAAACCGTCCAATATGCTACACACACACACACACACACACACACACACACACACAGGGAAAGTAATAGATCAAGGGTCCGCGCGGATCTTTTTAAGTAGGGATATTGGCAAACCCTGCAAGTGGGAGTAAAAGCAACCATTGTGGCACACGGGCTCACACATACCCTCCTCTACAATATTAGAATGGGAAAACCAATACTGGCCATCCGTATCCTACATGTTTTAGCAATTTCAAGATGTAAGACCAAGTTTTATCACAGACAGCGACAAATTTTAATGTAAAGCACATTTCATTTTTAATCTTCATATGTTTTTCAAGAAACTCAGATATCTAATTTTAGGTTGTTTCCTGTGGGTATCGAAAGTGATTGCAGAATATCAAATAGCAACAAATCTCAACTTTTTGTCATAATTTATCATACATAAGCATTTCTTAACAGTGTTTTATTCATGTAAAAGGAAAACAATTGCTTCTATGTTTCATTTTGTATCTAATCTAAAATGTGAACCGTTAAAGCTAGGTTTCTACACACACACACATCACACACACAGATATATATATATATATATATTTTTTTTTTTTCTCTCCAAATAATATGTCCTCGCTTAAGTAAACCTCGCTCAATTAAGCTGTCTCATGGGGTAACTCGACACGATTCTTTAGCCCAGTTCAGCTGCTTTCTTTATCTCAATACAATTCATCGAATAACTCGACTGATTGTAATCAAGTGGACTGCATACTTCGAGCAATTGTTTTTGCCCCCTCCCCTCCTTACCAACCCCCCACATCATCCCATATGACGAGGCAATAACGTGTAAAACGTTCCGTTCTGAGCTGTCCGGTTCTGCCCGGAAAAGAGAGAAAGAGCTAAACGCTGGCTCTTGAATCTAAAATCATAACTGAAGTCCAGCCGGTGTTGGCCTGCAGAAGAGTAGTACAGAGCAATCGCTTCGTTTAATGTTCAAGCCGTGTACAACGTCATGCTACGAGTGACGCCATTAATGTTGCGAAAAATCTATTTTAAGTTCGCGACTAGGTTGATTTACACCCTTCTCTATTTTTCATATATCGTTTACCACAGACTTTACAATAATGATGATACTACTGCTACTACTACTGCTACTACTAATGATGATAATAATAATCATTATTATGATGATGGTTATATTATTGTAATCATAATAACAATTATAATAATAACTTTATCCTACTACTACTACCGCTACTACTACTACTACTGATGATGATGATGATGATGATAGTCATGATAACAATTATGATAATACGTTTATGTACAAAGCTCCTCCTTGAAAAAAAAGCCAATCCGCACTGAACAAAGACAAAATCAGCATACAAAACATGCATTAAAACACCAAACACCAAATCCATAACTTCCACATGTATAACCCCGCACAGACATCAAACCAAACACCAAAAGTATTCTGTACACGCACACACACACACACACACACACACACACACAACACGCAACAAAAACACCCAAAATACAGACCGAACATCACAATGCACAGTGCACAACCCAACCACAGCACCCACAAACAAGTCCCACTCTGTTGTAACCCACTCACATCCTGGAGCAATCAAGGGACCATAAGAGAGTAAATCAACTACACCCAAGCGATTGTTGGTGGCCTTTTTGCAGTCTGTGTCCCATAACCGGGAATGTAACTATTCTCTCTCTCTCTCACTCTGTGTGTGTGTGTGTGTGTGTGTGTGTGTGTGTTTGTGTGTGCAATGAGTGCGGAATGACATGAGTAAATCAGTTTATACCAGGGATTGGTAAATCTTACCACTCGTCCACTATTGTATACTTATTGTGGTACAATATCAAAATTACACTCTCTTCAGAAACAAGCCACAGCATAACCTAACTATATGTACCTTGTTTATATTGCTATATTACTGTTTCCGACAATTCGATCCGCATTAATTTTATTATCAGAGAAAATCAAAAGCGCGGGTCACATGGAATTCTAAGCATAATGCTGGACAAAACCACCCAAAAGAAACGTAAAAGCTTATCTTTTCTATATCTACTGTTATCCTGCCGTTTTTTGATGTCTGCGGAGGCCGGTTAAGTCAACAAGTCAACAACCCAAGGAATGATAAATTCGTTCACATACATTCAAAGTTCTAGGAAGTTGGCTTCCGCAATGACAGATCCTGCACTGACCAAATAGCAACGCAGCGCATTATTTTGGAACAGTCGATGGACTACGAAAGGCATTCGACAGCGTGGACAGCTGGAAGCTGGCCAGACAATATGGTGTGCCGGAAAAGATACAAAAAGAAGACCTGCACGGCAGTCCATCGCCTTCCAGACAAAGACATGAGTGAGACAATGATGTTTGCTTTCGCCTTTCCTGTTCGTACTAGGAATAGACTGGATTATGAAGACCTCCACGACCCATAAGCGAAATGGCGTCCAATGGACACTTTGGACACAACTGGATGACCTTGACTTTGCCAACGATCTGGCCCCTCTCTTCCACATCCATCAACAGACGCAAGAAAAGACCAGCGCTGTCGCAGAAACCTCAGCTCGTCTGGGCCTCAAGGGCCTTGCAAGGCAAGGGTAGCTTTCTATGACCTGAATGAGTGGGGACCCAGCTGCGATCTCATTACTAACATCAAGATTAGGATCTTTAACACCATAGTGAAGCCTGTCCTAATGTATGGAGCAGAGACCCGGAGAACCACTGTTATCGCCATGAAGAGAATCCAGACTTTCATCAACACCTGTCCGAGAAAGATCCTTTGGATTCGTTGGCCAGACAGACTCAGTAACGGAGAATTGTAGGAACGGACAAGACAGCAGCCTGCAGAAGAAGAGATCCTCCAAAGATGCTGGAGATGGATCGGCGACACGCTCCACAAGCCTGCATCCAGTATCACAAGAAAAACATGGAGACAGACATGAAGAGGACTTGGGAATAGCTGGAGCGACTGGCACAGGACCAGGATGGCTGGAAAGCGCGTGTTGGCGGCCTACGTCCAAAATGGGGCAACAGGCGTAGGTGAGATGAGGTGGGTTCAGGGTCATCGAAAACGGTAGCAGTATGATTTAGGAAAAGGTACAAATTTCAAGCCTTTACTCTACATCGGTCTTTTCTGCTGGTGACTTTGCTGGGTGAGCACAGTGTTTCTTCTGCACCAGCAGATTATAGAATCTTGTCATGGACTTCTGCTTTCTCCAAAAGAATTTCTGCAGTGGACTTGAATAGTTCACTTTTGTTCTCATTAACACGCAAACAGCCTTTTCTAATTCCCGGTTTATGAACTGAAACTATTACCATTCTCCGGGCACCAGAACATCGCTTTTCTCGTGCAGCTGATGACACACTGTTAGCCCTGTATTCATAGTAAAAAAAACAAAAACAAAAATAAAACCATGTCAATCTCTGGTACTGAATCAAAATGCCGCACGATGAATCGCAAGACAATGACATCCACGAACTCCTGAAACGTAGACCTAGTTGTTAGTGTTGGACATTTGGATGAGGACAGTAACTTGCAGAGTGCTGTCAGGAATGGGGACGAGGACGGTCTCATGCAGGATGTTTACAGTGAAGTCTGAAGAATCTTACACGAAGTAGTAGGGCATAGTATATAGCCCAGCAGTAGTTGCTGACGTTTTGAGCTCACGTCTTTCCACTTTATGCTATTATGAGTATGTGCATGCGCCCCGGTGCACGTAGATGCGTGTGGTTTGTGTTGGAACTGATGGAAATTCATTATCATAACAGCAGCAGGGATCTCAGACCTCAGCAGTAAGTGTGGTTGAACACAAAATTGCAAACCCAGGTTTCTGGGCCTGATGGCTGGGGATAAGATCAGCTTTGGTTCCTGGTCACAACTGACTAAGCTTTGAAGATGCTGGTGGCCAAGTTTGGTTCTCATGTTTCAAAATTCATCCACGTTCCAATATCTTGATTTTAAAAAAGAAAGAAATCTGTGACCTTGCCTTTTAGGACGGATCTGCGCTTACAATTCTGGATTGAGAAAAGAGGGTGGTTTTTCTTTCCAAACTGGGGTGGGCGCTGACGAATGATTTTATTGTGGAAGCTGTTAGAAAAATTCATTTTAATGAAGCTGTTGTAATGCGTTCAATGGATTGTACAGACTGTATTTATTACAGCTTCACCCGTTATGTCTTTGGTATCACGAGGAAAAAATATCCACTTTCGTATCATGAGCAAAAACATTTTCTTCAAATTTATTTCCCATTTCCTCAAAACAAGTCAGAGCTGCATTCACCTTCCTAGTATAGGTGTTTGAACACTTGATGCTGTTCAAGATGCGTATTTCGAGCAGGTTCTCCAGTTTACAATTGGTTTTCATTTAGAGCCAACCGTGAAATCTCCTTCCTTTAATCTCGGGAGGAATTTAGCCTAAAGAAATACAGTGCTTGCAAGCAAAATCGTACAATGTCAGCCTGATTCATTATATGATTTATCATCACATGTAATACTAAAATTGGACAGTCAAAGGCATGCAAAAAACTGTTCACGCTTACTTTCAGTTGTAGAATATACAGATCTACATTTCTTGATCGGACTTGCAACGGTAACGTCATGTGCATGGAATCAGCACTGGTGCTCATATAAAAGTTGTGCCTTAGTTTCAATTTTCTAATTCAAATCATTCTGGAGTTTTTCAAGTTATTTTCATGATTTCACACTGAACGGCGCTTATCATTACTTCTCACTAATTAACGACTACACAATGAGGCGGTAGATTAAATATCTAAAATTGAATGGCACGATGTCAGTGGGGAAGTGGAAAACTGAAGAACCGTTCGCAAGTGACATACACGTGTATCTGAAGCAAAAAAAAAACAAAAACAAAAAAAAACCGTGTCGAAATTACACGTTTCAGAAATGTTCTGCACCTTTGTACGAGTATGTTTACCATGTCTCTCAGGGGTCACGGATTCAGTGTCTCTCACGCTTTCATTGTTCACTGCGACGGAAGTGTTTGTGCGCAAACCGGCTTGTTTTCACTGTTCATGAGGTGTCAGCCGCTGCACTACTCGTGTTCATTGGCTCACTTCGCGACTTATAACAACGGGTTTACCTTGTTTCATGGCTCCTTGATCAGCCGTATTGAAGGAAGACAAAGCCACATCATACATTACCTCGTAATGAGCTGGATGTAAGTCTATTCTCATGCTGCGATGCATACCTTAATTAAGGCATGGGTTTTTACAAGAATTGTTGCTGCTGATGCAAAAGAAAGCAAGAAGTTTTGCTGTTGTTTCAAACATACGTTCCTTTCATCATCACAATAATTTCTTCTTTTCGTTTTAGATACCCCGTTCAATTCGACATTACTTGTGTAAAATGATGGATTAGAAGTAATATTTATCATATATTGCAGACATTACTTGTGTAAAATGATGGATTAGAAGTAATCTTTATCATATATTGCAGACCCATTGGAGCGTGCTGTGAACGAACATTTCTCTGCCTACTTGTCCACTCAGCTGCATTTCTTCTGTAATTTTCTCTTTGTAATCAGTGACATAAAAGATTACTTCTCCACGGCCGATAGTCTATTACTCACTCTGAAGTATACAGTGATGTAGGTAAATGCCTCGTCTGAGTGACTTTTGTCTATTCATCTATTTATTCATTTATTTTGTGCGGTCTGTGTTTAAAGTTTTGCATGCCGTTTGTGAAAATCGAATGAAGTCAACAAGATTATATATATGTATATATATATATATATATATATGTGTGTGTGTGTGTGTGTGTGTGTGTGTGTGTGTGTGTGTGGATGATAGTATGGATGATTATTCATACAATGCCATTGTCCCTCATGAATGGGATGAATGGTGTACAACAATACATTTGAATAATAATCTTGATAAGTACAGTAAGTGATGAAGTCATAATTGATGTAAGCTTAAATCTTTGAAAAAATAGGTTGAAAATTTTCTCACAGTCCTTTCATTACAAGAAGCCATAAGTAAGCTTAACCGTAGATGACTAAGATACCTATACAATTTTGATGAAATGCATCATGCTGTCAAATTAGTCAACGCTGGACAATACAAAACAAAATGCAACCGATCTTCATTTCCACACACACCCACACCCACACACACACACAGAGCTAGTAGGCCCATTGATATGTTGGACTTGGTACTGGGCCATGTGATCGATCGGAGAGATTTCCTCCTTATTCACCTTCCCAACCCGCTCCTTTCTCCCTCCCTCCTTCCACCAGACCGTCTCTCCGCCGTTCCCAACCACAGCTTTTTCTTCTTCTTTTTCTCGTCAATAGAAGTACGATCCCTATAACTGCTTTTTCCATAGTAAAAAAAAAAAAAAAAAAAAAAAAAAAAAAGGAAATGGAGATTATTCTAGCCTTTTTTTATGTGTGTGTGGCGTTCTCGACATCTTAATTGGTTTCATCTTGAACAGACAGTTGCTTTCTTACGGGATGGAGGATGAGGGGATGGAGGTGGGCTGGCGAGAAGGGGAGGGGGGAGGGGGTACAGAAAACCCTTCTCGTCGATCTCTCTGGACCATGCTGTAACGCTAACGCCTGAATTTCAGCTTGGACAGTTTTGTAACAGTTTTCGTCAGTTTCAGTTTCTTTAGCAGGCATACTGCGCTCGGACAAATCCATGTGCGCTACACCACATCTGCTAGGCAGATACCTGACAGCAGCAAAACCCAACGCACTTGTGAGGCCTTGAGTGCATGTTTATATATTTGTGTACCTATCAGAGTGGATTTCTTTTTATATAATTTTGTCAGAGGACAACACTGTCGTTGCCATAGGTTCTTTTTCAGTGCGCCTAGTGCGTGCTGTAAAAACAAAATGTAATGGAAGTGAACTGTGAGTCACAAGACAAATGAAACCTGAGCAAATTAATTTGTGCCAAGTCATTATACATGTTCCCCCTCACTCCCCCCCCACTCCCACCACGAATGATTGTTTAGCAAATGATTTTTTTTAATTGCCATCCCTTTTCCCCTGTCTCTCGCCGTTCCCCCCCCCCTCTATTAAACATGACCGTGTTGTTTACTGACACTATGAGATTGTTTTATCCATTGCAGACCTACTAGCGCACGCATACACACACACACACACACACACACACACACACACACTGTAGGAGCAACGGAATATTGGAACGTGCGGGTGTGCATATATATATTTGTCCATTTGTGTGTGGGGTTGGAGGTGGGGGATATAGGCGTACGTTTGTGTGCTTGTACAAGTAAGTGTGCGTGCGTGCGTGCGCGTGTGTGTATGTGTGTTTGTGTGTGTGTGTGTGTGTGTGCCGTGGAAGCTGCGATACGTAGCCTAGAAATGAGTGTGTGGAGGAGGAGGGGGGGTGCAGGGTAATGTGTGTGTGTGTGTGTGTGTGTGTGTGTGTGTGTGTGTGTTGGGGCTCATGTACGTTTATGTGTATTTGATTGTGCTTTCATATCTGCGTCCTGGCTCCAACGCTGTTCAGCCTCATGTTCTCTGCAATGCTTACTGATGCCTTCAGAGATGGCGATGTTGGAATCGGCCTAAAATATCGAACAGATGGCAAGCTGTTTAACCTCAGAAGGCTTCAAGCAAAAACGAAGGTCATGACAGACATCATCAGAGACTTTTTGTTTGCTGATGATTGTGCCCTCAACGCTAGATCTGAAGCTGACATGCAACTCAGCGTCGACAAGTTTGCCACTGCCAGCAGGAACTTCGGCCTTACCATCAGCACGAGGAAAACTGAAGTTCTCCATCAGCCAGCCCCAGAGAAACCCTACGTTGAGCCCAACATCACAGTCAACGGTCAGAGACTCAGTGCGGTGGAGCAGTTCACATACCTTGGCAGCACACTGTCACGAAATGTGACAATCGACGATGAAGTGAACGTCAGGATTGCAAGAGCAAGCGCAACTTTTGGTAGACTAAATGCAAATGTCTGGAACAGAAGAGGCATTAGTCTTGAGACCAAACTAAAGGTCTACAGAGCAGTAGTTCTCCCCACACTACTGTACGGCTGCGAAACTTGGACAGTGTACCAACGACATGCCAAGAAGCTGAACCACTTCCACACAACATGCCTCAGGAAGCTACTGAACATCAAGTGGCAAGACAGGACCCCAGACACAGAGGTGCTCGCAAAAGCCACCCTTCCCAGCATCTTCACCATCCTGATGCAGTCCCAGCTTCGCTGGGCTGGACACGTGGCGCGCATGCCAGACCATCGGCTGCCCAAAAGGCTCTTCTATGGCGAGCTGCAACAAGGGAAGAGATCACACGGAGGTCAGAAGAAGCGCTTCAGAGATACTCTGAAAGTCTCTCTGAAAGCGTTTGATATCAACCCTGACTCCTGGGAGGAATCTGCAGTGGACCGTGACAAATGGCGCGCTGCTGTGCACCAAGGCGCCAAGTTGTGCGAGGCCAACAGGACTGCTGCAGCTGTTCAGAAGAGGCAGGCCAGAAAGTCACGGGCAAACAAGCTCCCTGACAATGATATGCCTGTCTTTGTCTGCCCCAACTGTCAGCGAACATTTCGTGCGCAGATTGGACTATTCAGCCATCTGCGCACTCACAGATAGACTCATGAGCATCCTTCCCCCCACCCCACCACCACCCTCCCCCATCCCCCATCTGGATGACAACGATGGTCATCATCGATCTCGATGGACACACCACCACCACCACCACCATATCTGTGAAACTGCATGTTTGGTGTATATCTGTTATGCATGTGTGGTGTATGTGTGAATGTGTGTCTTCATGTTTTACGTTTATTTCCTTATTCATCATCATTGTTGTCTTATTTATTTATTTATTTATTTATTTATTATTATTATTATTATTACTACTACCTTTTTTATACTATAATTATTATTTATTTATTTATCTATTTATTTACTTATTTATGTACGCTTATCTATTATTCATTCACCTTTTTTTTTCTTCTTTTTTTTTTTCCTTTTTTTTTTCCTCAAGGCCTGACTAAGCGCATTTGGTTGCATTTGGTTACGCTGCTGGTCAGGCATCTGCTTGGCAGATGTGGTGTAGCGTGTATGGATTTGTCCGAACGCAGTGACGCCTCCTTGAGCTACTGAAACTGAAACTCACTCCCCATTCCTCTCTCTCTCTCTCTCTTCTCTGTCTTCCTGTGTGTCGGTGTGCCTATCCTTCAGTGATTCTATTCTTCCCTTTCTTTCTTTGCTACCTCTCTTCCTAACCTTTCCTACCTTCCTTCTTTCTGTTCCATGTGTTCCTGTCCCTATCTTCCTCCCTTCTACATCCCTGATTTTCTGTCCTGTCTTTCTTCCTACATTCATCCTCCCCTATTCCCTCCCCCCTATACCCTTTTCCTTCCCCCAACTCTCCCTTTCTTCCATGTCAGCGGTGACTTCATGACAGGTTCATCACAAGGTTTTAGTGTTATCATGTCAAAGGATATTTGCATGTGTGCTATCATTATTTTGTATCATTGTATGCCTGTTGGGTTGTAAAAAGATAGGCCTATGGCCAACATTTCTGTCAGCAGTTCAAAGTGCAACAGATTTGTAATTAAAAAAAAAAAAATTTAACACCTGATATTGCTACAGCTTCGTGATTGTGTGTGTGTGTGTGTGTGTGTGTGTAACAGCTTCCCATGTGCAATATCAAGCTTCGTGATTGTGTGTGTGTGTGTGTGTGTGTGTGTGTGCAACAGCTTCCCATGTGCAATATCAATTAAATCATATTGATCAATCATTGTGCAGCTGATGTGTAAAAAATACTATAATCGCCACAGCTTCTTGATATACATAACATATGCATTATCACAAACCATACAGATCAATCACGCTGAGACCATAGGTTCCAACAAACACAATGACAACAAAAGCAGTGTGCTCAGAAATACTTGGTGTGCAAGAGCACAGATCACAACAGGTAGGCATTCAGGGCCTGGCTTTCACAGTGGATTCATATGTCAGTGAAGCATAGCTCTGCATGCATGCTATGTATCTTCTGTGTGGCTGTCATCTTTCTAACCAATGCCCACTTCTTCCTTTTTTTACATCACTCTCCCTCCTCTTTCTCAAGTTTCTGCAAGCAATGTAACACTAACAGCCCCCCAGCCATCACCCCCGGCCCCCCAGGTCCCCCTCCACCCAAACCCCACTCCCACAAAATTAAAACTGAATGTTGGTGGACCAACACAATCCCCTTTCCATCCTCACTCTATCTTCTAATGTCACTGGAGGTGAATACTGTAATGTCAGACGGATGATAACCAAGTAACCTTTCGTGTCAACAGCACAATTACTGGTGGCCCACAACCCTAAAAATAACAACAAATGAAACATGACCTGACTAACCATGTGCATTTGAAAGTCGAATTGAAAATCAGCACAACTGATCTGTTTCTTTGCAATGATATCATAAATCAAAATGAACTAAATGACAGAGGAATTCAAAATTTACAGAAGCATGTGTGTGTGCACGTATGCAAACCTTGGCACACACACACACACACACACACACACACCCTCTCTCTCGCACGCACACAGAACCCATAGATTTATACAGACACGCAAAGAAAAAATCCATTTCGTTAGCTGGTTGTTTGCTCACATGTGACAATTCACACAGGAAACTCCCTGCTACACACAGGATTTTTTTTTCAGGCAGATCTTGCTTTCTTCAGATCTGAATGTTGTTGCGCAATAATACACAGTATATAGTCACAGATTCAAAGCTCTGACGTGTACTTTTGTTTAATCAATGATATGTGCTATTGCAAACACACATGCATGCTTTCTGGTAAAGTGGTATACTTGCCTGAACTGCCCTTATGCTGAATGTGTTTTTTATTCACATTACTTAATCTTTTTTGTTGTTGCTGTTGTTGTTTGTGTACAAATCCACAGAGTACACTGTTTTGGGGTGTTTTTTTGTTTTTTTTTCTTTTTCTCTCACTTTTTTGTTTTGTTTTGTTTTTTGTTTTGTTTAATCTGCATGCGTGGACTCTCTGTGCAAGCTAATGAAAGTCCAAAGCACAGACTGCACAAGCCTCAATCATCAACAGCGTAACACACTGAAATAAAGAACAGAAGGAAACAGCCTATTTCAAAATAGCACATGTCAATGCAGAAAGGAAACATGTCTGTTGAGATGATAAGAATCAATAAGAGGCGCGTGTTCTGTGCTGACCCACTCAGGAAAGATCACTTGACAACTGACATGGCATCTCTCAATTTATCTGTTCACATAGCAGAATAAAGATCGGGTGTGCACTTCTGATCAAGCCATACTATCATTTAAGTCATACGGTAATATAACTATCAATAATGGATTCACTCTACAATTGTGTCATTTTCTGAGTAAGGGCAAAAAATTATTAGGAAAGAAACAATACAAAAAGAAAGGAATCAGCAAAGGAACAGACACATCCAATAAAACAAAGAAATGGCTTTGCTTTCAACTGACATTAACCACCAAAAAACAACACCTTGATTACTCAGTAGTTAAAATTGGCTCATATTCTACTCTATCATAGGTCATATGTTGCCAAACTATTCATAAAATAATAATAATAATAATAATAAATAATAATAATAAAAAATACAAATCAGGTCAAAGTTATAAAAAGTCGACATCAGTTCGGTTTATCTTGATAACCCATATTTAGGGCCTGATAATGATACAATGTCTGAACTTTGACACTGGTATGATATAATCTTAACAGGTATGTTTCTGAGAATATGCACGTACACATGTATAACTTATGTCCCAGGTTAATCACAGTTCAAGTCAAATTATGTTTGAGTTCTTCAATTTTTGTCTGCCTCAGGAGTATGAGTATGCACTGCATGGGTGACAAAATCAAAGAAAAACCTTATGGGCTAAAATAAATATTGAATTTGAAAGCAAACAAACCAATTGTACTAACACTGCATTTATAAAACATATGTGCTATAAAACATGTATGTAAACTACAAACATGTACTATATTTGGACAGATCACTAACTTTAGTTATCACACATCTATACTGGCCTCTGAAAAATAATTACAGCATCTGTTTTCCATATAAAACCCCACATTATCACCTACTGTCCAAGGCATCTGAGCAATGATGAGAGCTTGATAAACACACACACACACACACCACACACACACACTTTATCACCTACTGTCCAAGGCATCTGAGCAATGATGAGAGCTTGATAAACACACACACACACACACACACACACACACACACACACACACACACACACACAATCACCTACTGTTCAAAGTGTCTGAGCAATGATGAGAGCTTTATAAACACACACACACAAACACACACACACATACACACACACAAACACACACACACACTTTATCACCTACTGTTCAA
This sequence comes from Babylonia areolata, assembly GCA_011634625.1. Classification (NCBI taxonomy): domain Eukaryota; kingdom Metazoa; phylum Mollusca; class Gastropoda; order Neogastropoda; family Buccinidae; genus Babylonia; species Babylonia areolata. The sequence goes on from JAAQRG010016061.1 coordinate 15,996, forward strand.
AGTGTCTGAGCAATGATGAGAGCTTGATAAACACACACACACAAACACACACACACACACACACACAAACTACAAGCAAAACATATGCATATATGCTTTTCATTTCCAATTCCTGAATTTCGATGCTTATATCTCTTACACACATGCACATGTATATTACCTGTGTATGTTACACATTACAAGCAGAAGACAGAGTGACACAAAGACAAAGAAAGCAAAGAAAAAGCACTGACAAAAACTAACCCAATCCCCCACCCACCCCCATAAAAAAACAAGAAAGAAAAAAGACAGACAAAGACAGAGAGAAAAGCAGAGAAAACCAGGCAACCAAATTAAAAAATTAGAGCAATGAAGGTGACACCATGTGACCATACTCACCCTTTTGGCCAGGCGAGTCCTCTCCCATGCAAAGTAGTAGTATAGATGCTGCACTACATGAATGCTGACCAGCCAGCGCAGATGGCCTGTGTAGAAAAACGCCGTGAGGAAAGACGTCAACCCATCCACCAGAAAGTAGTAGCGGACTCGAACCAGATCTTTTCTGGGCAGCAGGCGGAACCGAAATAGCACCGCCATGTGAGCGAGCACATGATAGGCCTCCACCAGAAAGAGGAACATGCCAAACACACTCCAGAACAACTCCATTTTCCTGTCTGTGAGTTGTAGGAGGCAAGACCCAAATCCTGAAAACCAGCCAAGCAGAGTAGGTAGTTGTTGAGGGAAGGTCTTTGTGCTGGCTTGTGATCTTGTCACTGGAACTCTCATCATTTTCAACAGTCTATATCTTCTTTTCATTATCAAAATAATTATGATCGTACTGATTTAAAAAGATAATTATCTGTTGGCTTGTTTTGGCATAATGAATAGCAATTACAAATGTATCGTTCAATAACTACAAATATACACATCAAAGTTGTCTTATTCTTCTCACAAATACCAATAGCAATTACAAATGTATCGTTCAATAACTACAAATATACACATCAAAGTTGTCTTATTCTTCTCACAAATACCAACGTCAGCACATGCTTGCACTCCCATGTAAAGCCAATTAAGTGTCATGAAAAAGGCAGAAACATCTGAAAATATCTAGTCTCATGAAGTAACAGTTGATAAGATAGAATGAGATGGGCAGACAGTGAGAAATGACTGTGAAAGAAAGGAATTGTGTAAGCTTAGTCATAGAGATGAAATGTTTAATGACCAAGTGAGACTTGAAAGGGATTTTTTTTTTTTTTTTTTTTTTTTTTTTTTTAAATGTGAATGGTGTTAGAAGGCTTCCTTTCCAATAACAAAGTGGCAACAGAAAATGAATAAAATGAAGATAAATACAATTTATTGGAAGCAAAAACTATAAACTGATAAAACTGACCTCAATGAGAGAGAAAAAACAAGCAAATAAACAAAAACCTTTAATCAATGTGATTAGAATATACAGCTATTCTACAACCTTACATGCACTTATCCTTTAACAGCTCTATTACAGACCAATCCTTGTCACACACTCGCACGCACACATACACACGCACGCCCACACACGTACGCCCACACACACACACATACATACAAATACATACACACACAGGGGAAGAAGAGGGAAGACACAAGCATGTGCACAAAGAAAAAGAGAGACAGAGATTGGATGGAAAGATCTTGCCACTTCTGAATAAACTTCACCTTAATGCGAGGGGGGAAAAAAACAAGCAAATAAACAAAACCTTTAATTAATATGATTTTAATATAAAGATATTCTATAACCTTATATGCACATCCATTAACAACTCTTATGGACCAATCCTTGTCACACACACACACACACAAATACATTCACACAGAGGGAGAAGAGGGGAGACACAAACATGCACAGAAAGAAAAAGAGAGACAGAGATAGGAGAGAAAGATCTCCACGGCTCGCTTGACTTGTATTGGGGCAGTACAAGTGCAGGCCGCGCTGCGACGACCGGCGAATTCGATTGACATCAGTGCGTGCACTGCGGCAGTGGATCCAGCCCTAGCCCGGATCCAGCTGCGAACTCAGGCTGTCACTGATCCAATAACAGGCTCTACTACGATGACCGATCGAGTTCGGAAAATAGCACTGGCCGCCCACTCCCTCTTAACTTGAAAGGTCAACTGGCCACATATAGTAAAATCCCCATCCAGAGGACTAGTCGAAAGAAATATGATCAAGACGGCGTCTGTGTTACAGTGCAACTGAATCAGTTTTTACATGCAATGACAAAACGAATTGCATGTGTCAGTGATAATAGCTGCTCTGTGGAGCTACCGTAGCAACTCAGTATGTGCAGTTTAACTTACGACTAAATGATTTAAAAACCAAAAAAAAACAACTTGTGCATTAATCCAGAAAACGACAAAAATTGGACAACTGAAAATCACGGCAAAAGTTCCGCGCGGCGACAGTCGATTTCAAGTTTTCTCCACCCTGAAATGCATACAGTAAGCCTCAATATACCACTTCACTTAAACACCTGACACGGCCCATGAAATCACCAGCCCTTTTTTTTCCGACTGACAGGTGAATGGACCATCTGTGCAGTCATTAATTTTGGTTGTGTTTGTCGTTATTCCCAGTCGGGCTACTCAATTAAGTGAACGTATTTTTACTGAATTTCAATCCGTCTTTGTGATGGTGGATGTGGAAAAGTTTAAATCAATCATGAGAAATCATGAGTTTCTGTTCAAACTCAGATATGTCCACACGGCACCCACACAAGAACATAACCATGTTGAGGTAAAAAGAAAATAAAAGAAGAAGAAAGAAAGAAAATATACAAGAAAATACGATAAAAGAAGGGTGAAAACTCAACTGAAAAGGTAAGCAAACTGGCTGAAAATCCACTACACTGGCTGTGTAAAGCTCGTACGGATGTGCACGTTGGCATGTACCACTTCCAATTCAACCTCAAAGTTATCGCTGACCTCTGTGTGTGTGTGTGTGTGTGTGCAGTGTGTCTGTGTCTCAGTGTGTACGTGCGTGCCGGCGCGCGTCACAGGTAGCAGGGATAACGTCCTCTGCGCGTTTCAGGGTTTTACTTGGTAGACTGGATCTGTATTGGCGGACTTTGGACCTTTCCTCCGGGAAGGAAAGCTGTGGGAGGAAAGACGGAGGGACTGTGAGGGTAACTGTGCGGTCGAGGGGGAAACACACACACACACACACACACACACACACACACACACATTTATAAATTCAAATGAAAATGTATCTAATAAAATATGTACCAAAAAAAAATATATATATTAGAGCTTCCGAAACACTGTGAGAAGTTTACCTTGATGTAAAATTCTGAGATGGAAATAACCATACAGTCATTTTGATATCTGCCTTCCTATCATTTGACTCACTCAGCACAAGAAAAAGAACCCAAAACAACGGAAGGAATGTCCCTGGCAAAATTATTCAGAAAAATCCACTTTGATAGTAAAATAGATACAGGATATAGTAGACCAAAATAATTTTGTTTTAAATTAATAGATGGCACTGCACTGTGACCAAAAACCAATACAGTACATAAATGGATATATTTTTCAAAGTTGACAGATATATGTATAGACATGTTTTCATATGTGTATAAGATGGAGAGGAAAAATGTGAACTGGTACATTGTATATGCATAAACATGGCGGAATTCTTTTAAAGACGTACTCAATAAAACAGTGACTATGATTGCGCATTTTGCACACAGTATATGTCATTATTTTCATCTTGCATGTAAACATTGCAGTGGCAGACATTAAACAGTTATACAGGGCTGGCACCCACACCCATGTGAGAGAGAGAGGGACAGAGACAGAGAGAGTCCAGTCTGTGTGTGCAGTGTGCAACTGCATGCCATACTGCATCATTTTTACTTTCTTTACCACAGTATGGATCTCAAACTACCAATTATTTTCTTTCTTCTTTGTGTACTTATGAACTTATTCATATACCATGTAAAAGCTGATTTTTCCACATAACTTTTTCATGAACGACTTTTATTGCAGCTGATACACACACACACACACACACACACACACACACACACACACACACACACAGAGAGAGAGAGAGAGAGAGAGAGAGAGAGAGGATCTTGGTTTAGTGTTTCAGAAAGACAAAAGGAGGGAGAGGATATGAATTATGGGGACTGGGGGGACGGGGAGGGGGACAGGGGGGAGAGTGTAGGTATGTGCATGTCCTAGAACTAACTTTGTAAGTGCTAATTTATCAAAAAACACAGAAAATGGAGACAAGCAAAAATTAAAGGTGGTAATTTGTTTACAAATGCAAAGCAGGAAGTGGTTCATGAAGCAGTAAACCCATCGTTTGGGTTTACTCCACCATTTCCTAAAAGCCTGTTAAGTTTTATACAGGAACCACTGTGTGTGTGTGTGTGTGTGTGTGTGTGTGTGTGTGTGTGTGTGTGTGATGTGTGTATGTATTATACACATTATTGTGTGTGTTCAAGCTTGTGTGTAGTGTGTGTGCATGCACAATTATACGAAATGTACAAAGAAATGAAATGAAATTATGGTGCTTAGAGCCTCGCCGACCACTAAGGCCATCTCAAGGCTATCGCCGCGTCAATTACTACTACAAGGCTAAAAAAAACAACCAATTAAAATGAGTCACCACTTCAAACTTTCCACTCCAAAGTTTAAAAAAAAACTTCCATAGTTTAAAACCTTCAAATCTGGTTAAAAGGTTCACTTCTTTTAAGAAGTCCATCAGCGCCCACGGAGGGACATCACGAAACAAAGTCTTCAAAGAAACCGCCGTGTAATGTCTGCGTCTAACGTCATGCAGATCCCAACAGTCAAGGAGCATGTGTTTCACGGTGAGAGGCTCGTCACAGGGAATGCATCGAGGGGCCTCCTCCCCCTTCAACAAGTAAGAATGAGTAAAAAAAGTGTGCCCCGTACGCAGTCTGCACAGCACAGATTCCTCCTTTCTGTTCTTCACCCCCGAAGGGTGGGTCTCCCCCAGGTCCGGACGGATCTGGAAGAGCTTGTTGTCTATCTGGGTGTTCCATTTCTCTTGCCAAAGATCTTTAACGTAAGAATTGACCTTCAGCTTCATGTCTGTATAGGGTACCAAGGATCTGGACAATTCTTTCTTTACAGCGTTCCTGGCCAGCAGGTCCGCCCTTTCGTTACCACGAATGCCAACATGTCCGGGAACCCAGGCCAACACAACCTCGTATCCTTTCTTCGTTGCGAGTGTAAAAGTTTCATAAAATTCCAGCAGTTTGGGATGAGTGATATTCCTGCAGGCGATCGCCTCCAGGGCTGATAAGGAGTCGGAAAAGATCATGAATCTCTTCTGTTTGGAAGAGAGAACCAATTTTAACCCCAGGACCAGTGCAGTCAGTTCCGCGGTGTATACCGAGCTGTCAGACAGGATGTGTTCTGTTGAGGGCCGGTCAGGAAAGGCGGGACAGAACGCAGATGCGGCGACTCCGTCCTCTGACTTGGAACCGTCAGTGAAGATGCCTTGAAAGGTGGGGAATTTGTGGCACAGTTCCGAAAAGTAGGTTCTGTAGGCCAGAGAACTGGTGGTGTCCTTACGGTACGAGGCCAGATCAAAACGGACCTCAGGTGTTGTAAAGGTCCACGGGGGGCTGTCAGGGAACTTAGAGAAATCTGAGATGCCACCGACATCCAGATCGGCATTTTCCAAGTGCGGCTGAATGCGGAGTCCGAGAGGAGGTATGCAGTTTGGGTTGTCTGTAAATTTCTTATCGAAAGGGTTGTTGAATACAGCATCGTAAGCAGGTTTTGTAGGTTCCGAAAACAATTTCAAATAATAGTTCAGGGTCAGCTTCAGTCTGCGGTTGGAAAGAGGTGGTTCCCCCGCCTCTGCATACAGGCTGTGCACAGGGGTGGTGCGGAAAGCACCCAAGCTGAGACGGAGCCCTTGGTGGTGTACAGGGTCCAACAGTTTCAGGTAGGACGGTCTGGCCGAGCCGTATACAACACTTCCATAAACCAGTTTGGACCGGACCAGGGCTCTGTAGAGGTGCAAGAGAGTCCTCTTATCAGCACCCCAGTTCGTGTGTGCCACAACTCGGATGATGTTCAGGGCTTTTAGGCAAGA
>JAAQRG010016065.1:0-7500 GCA_011634625.1 Babylonia areolata
GAACAAACTGGTGACTTTTTCAGGTTCAGTGATGTTTCACCTCAGTGTGACCAAACTGGTGACTGTTTCAGGTTCAGTGACGTTTCACCTCAGTGTGACCAAACTGGTGACTTTTTCAGGTTCAGTGACGTTTCACCTCAGTGTGAACAAACTGGTGACTGTTTCAGGTTCAGTGACGTTTAACCTCAGTGTGAACAAACTGGTGGCTGTTTCAGGTCCAGTGACGTTTCACTGCAGTGTGAACAAACTGGTGACTTTTTCAGGTTCAGTGACGTTTCACCTCAGTGTGAACAAACTGGTGACTGTTTCAGGTTCAGTGACGTTTCACCTCAGTGTGAACAAACTGGTGACTTTTTCAGGTTCAGTGACGTTTAACCTCAGTGTGACCAAACTGGTGACTGTTTCAGGTTCAGTGACGTTTCACCTCAGTGTGAACAAACTGGTGACTTTTTCAGGTTCAGTGATGTTTCACCTCAGTGTGAACAAACTGGTGACTGTTTCAGGTTCAGTGACGTTTCACCTCAGTGTGAACAAACTGGTGGCTGTTTCAGGTTCAGTGACGTTTCACTGCAGTGTGAACAAACTGGTGACTGTTTCAGGTTCAGTGACGTTTAACCTCAGTGTGAACAAACTGGTGACTGTTTCAGGTTCAGTGACGTTTCACTGCAGTGTGAACAAACTGGTGACTGTTTCAGGTTCAGTGACGTTTAACCTCAGTGTGAACAAACTGGTGGCTGTTTCAGGTTCAGTGACGTTTCACTGCAGTGTGAACAAACTGGTGACTGTTTCAGGTTCAGTGACGTTTAACCTCAGTGTGAACAAACTGGTGGCTGTTTCAGGTTCAGTGACGTTTCACTGCAGTGTGAACAAACTGGTGACTGTTTCAGGTTCAGTGACGTTTCACCTCAGTGTGAACAAACTGGTGGCTGTTTCAGGTTCAGTGACGTTTCACTGCAGTGTGAACAAACTGGTGACTGTTTCAGGTTCAGTGACGTTTCACTGCAGTGTGATGGATGTGACTGGGGACTTTGAGATCACAGAAAGTGGGGGTCTGGTGGCCAGCGGAAACATCTCTGTGGCTGCCGATCCCGTCATTCCCAGCTTGCCCACTTCCACCACTTCTGGAAACACTGAAGACCAGGACTTCCAGCTGACCACTGCTGACATCTACAAGGAACTCCGTTTGCGAGGTTACGACTATGGGCCGACTTTCCAGGGGATTCTGAGCTCTACCATTTCAGGTACTGAACTCTGAAGGATTGACTGTTATGGGCCGACTTTCCAGGGGATTCTGAGCTCTACCATTTCAGGTGCTAAACTCTGAAGGATTGACTGTTATGAGCCGACTTTCCAGGTGATTCTGAGCTCTACCATTTCAGGTGCTAAACTCTGAAGGATTGACTGTTATGAGCCGATGTTGCAGGGCATTCTGATCTCTACCATTTCAGGTACTGAACTCTGAAGGATTGACTGTTATGAGCCGACTTTCCAGGGGATTCTGAGCTCTACCATTTCAGGTACTGAACTCTGAAGGATTGATTCTTATGGGCCAACGTTCCAGGGCATTCTGAACGCCACAATGTCCAGTGCATATGTTATATTGCTTCGTTTTTTTGTTGTTGTTCTTTTTGTGTTTGTTTTTTGGTGTGTTTTTTGTGTGTGTCGGGTGAGAGGGGATTTATTTATTTATTTATTTATTTTTTAAACTTACCAGTTACTACAAGCTATACTTTCATGGCAATGATATGATTTATATTTTTGTTTTTACATGCTTTCAGTGTTTTGGAGAAATTATTTCAGTTAAATCCTGTATGGCACGCACACACACACACTCACACAACACACACTCAGTGTTTTTGAATGGAAGTATTTTCACTTCGCAAAGAGATATCTCGCTAAAGAATGACTGCAATTGAAATTAATTGAATTATAGGTTCAACCAAATGCACAGTGGTTTCTGTTATGTATTTTGAAATCGACCATCAAGCTGATTTTAGTTCAGTACTAACCACTGTGCATTTGGTCCGAATACTGCTCTGCTCATGTGAATGTCATCGTTACAGCTGACGGTTGTGGGTTGCTTTGGTTGAGGATTGGCACAACTAAGAAAACAATTCGTCGTGTCAGTTCAGCCCGCCTAATGAATGACGTTGTCTTCTCCACGTCCTGTCTGGACCTTGGTGTGCAGTAGGGTTGGTGTCGACCACACCAAATCTCTGAGCCTCTTCAAGAGGGAACAGGTCTGGAGAATGTGTTGTGGTGTTTGGTCTTCGAGATCACAGTAGTAGATGGAAGATGGTAGCAGCTTCATCTTCTGAACAGCTGGGCATTGAGACAGCAGGGCCAGTTTGTAACCTCATGGTCACCACCAGTAGCCAGCGTTCAAGAAGATGGTTGACTTCCTCTGGCACCGAGTTTAGCGAGCTGATCTGCTGCTTCGTTGCCAAGGATTCCGCAGTGAGCTGGCACCCATTGCAGGACTACTGGTCTTCTTTTGGCAACTTCTTCTTGGAGTCTTTTCATGAAGCGAGGAAGTTTGTCTACCGCAAGGACCTCCAGAACAGAGAATGCATCAGAGAGGAAGACAGCTTGGGGACAGTCGTTCTATGAGTCAAGAACCAACGCGGCAGCCTGCATGAGGGGCTGAATTTCAGCTGTATAGTTGGAGCAGTGTTTCCCAGCTGGTATCTCTGAGTGTGGAAATAAGTCCCTCAGGAGATTTGTTGAGTACGCCTGCTCCTCCATCAGTCAAGGCGTTGGTTGCTGAGCCATCAGTGAACACATGAATCCACGATTATTTTGTTACATCAGAATTGTTTTAAAGAATATCAATTCCCCGCCTCTGGGATACATTCACAACAGCATGGTCCACATTCTTGGCGAAAATTCTTTGCAAACATGCATGTCGTGTATTCTCGACATGGACGAATTGTTTATGAAGTTTCATACAGCATTACTTTGAAGATCTATATGTTTGTGTGTTGACTGAGGTAGTCTGGACAGATGTTGCATTATGCTGATGCTGAGGAATGACTGTTTTCAGGGGATGGGGGTCTCCTGGAGTGGTCAGGGCGCTGGGTGGTGTTCATTGACCTGATGCTGCAGATCCAGGTGCTGGGCCACTCAGGCAACATGCTGCGACTGCCCACACGGATCACCAGGCTGGACATCAACCCCCTGATACATGACACCTGTGTTCAGCCCATTGGGGACAAACAGGGTGAGAGGAGCTGCTGAGCTGGGTTGTAAAGGAATGTATCAAAATGTGTGTGTCCTTAGGTCTCAATAAGAGACGTAGGGGGTGGGGTGGGGGTAATAGGGATAAAAAGATTACTTGGGAGGCCAAGGACATAAGGAAGCCAGTCACAAAGGTTTTCTATAGATTTATTACAATGGTTACATGAAGAAGAGAAGAAGAAGACAGTGAGCAAGCATAGCATGAAGCTGGCAGAGTATGCAAAAAGACAAGATAGTCGGAAGGTTGCAGCAGGTGTCAAATTATCAAATTTGGCGCTGCGAGCAGGATGTTCAGGGGCAGAAAATATTGATGATCACACAGGAGAAGAAGACAGTGCCTGAAAAAAGTCATAATGACAATGTCAAGTTTCAAGTTTCAAGTTTTAATTATCCTTTCACTCCTATTGGAGTATGGAGGATTACTGCAAAATACTCTTTTCGTGCCCATAACAAACATTTCCAAATACACAACAATGGCACATAAAAGTTGAGAAAACACAAATGTCTTTTAACTCCAAAAGTATAACTAGGCAACATTTGCAAATCTAATCATCTTACTTACAGCTAAAATGACTTTTTTGCCTCCTTTGAGCATATTACAAAAAAATAAAACCGATTTTGGAGACAAATATTTTTAGGAACATATCTATTTCGTAACTGATCATAATTGGGACATTCCATTATAAAATGAAACTCATCACCAATCACAGACATGTTACAAACCTTACAAAACCGTAACTCTCGTGGTATGCCTATGTGTCTCCCTGTTTCTATTTCCAGCTTATGATTACTACTTCGAAATCTGAAGAAGCTGATAACATAATTATCAGGCATTTGACTTATATATTTTTCTCTACCAAATCCACTTTTGAAATTTCTATAAAACAAACATTTACTACTCGCCTCTAGAGCATGTCTCCATAGATTTTGAAAACTATCTCTCAAGGCAATGTTGACATTCTTGCAGAAAGATTCCCTCTCCAAGAAGAATTGAGCATCCCAAACACAGTCATACCCTGCTTCTATTAAAATTTGTCTGATACAACTCATCCATTTTGAAGAATAAATACCATTTCGATATAAGTCAAGTAATATCAAATATATTTTCCCAGAATATTTTTTCTGTGTTTGATATTACTAAGCTGGTCCAAAATCGAACTAATCTCATTTTCACTAACACACTAATTGGATAAATACCAGTTTCTCCATAAACAATTTGGGTCATAGTATTTCTGTTCAGTTTGAACAAGCGTTTCAAAAATTTCAATTCTAATTTTTCAAGTATATCTACATTTTCATAACCCCATATTTCTGCACCATACAACAAAATAGGAACAATCATAGACTGGTACATGTCCAGAATGATATGTAAAGGTAAATCTTGATTTCTGGCTGACTGAAGTAACGAAAACATAGCTTTTTGGCCCTGTTCATAAATCATTTTTTTAGCTTTATAAAAAGTTCCGTTTCTACTAAATTCGATGCCAAGATATTTAAAAGAATCAACAACATCCAAACATGCATCACCAAACTTAAAAACAGGCTTTAGCTTGTTTGTAGAATTAAATATCATCACTTTAGTTTTCTTTACATTGACCACTAGTTTCCATTCTAAACAATATTTGTGAAAAACATTGAGGGACTGCTGTAATCCTTCTTTCGTCTCTGAAAGTAAAATTGTGTCATCTGCATACAGCAGTACAAATAATCGCATGTAATTATCTAACTCTGAAATGTTAACATTCAATAAAAGATCAACAGATGGACTCTTATGCTCAGTCAAATACAACTCTAAATCATTGAGATACAGAGAAAAAAGCAAAGGCGAGAGATTTTCTCCTTGTCGTACACCCTTACAAATGCTAAAGAAATCAGATTTTTCACCATTTAAAAACACACATGACTTAATTCTATCATACATGTTCATTATGACACGCAAAATTTTACCATTCACGCCTTCATGAACAAGTTTTTGCCATAACCCACTTCTCCAAACTGAATCAAAGGCTTTTTTAAAATCAACAAAAGCACAGTAAAGTTTCTTCTTTTTCATGGAGAAAATATCAATAAGTGATTTCAAAACAAACATTTGATCTAATGTAGAATGGGACTGTCTAAATCCTGCTTGGGCTCCTGAAAGTATATTGTTTGTATTGATATAATCAGTCAGTCTAGCATTTAACACTGTAGTGAATAGTTTTCCAACACAGCTGAGCAAAGTTATCCCCCTATAATTATCACAGTCAAGTGTATCACCTTTGCCTTTATACAATGGCAATATCAAGCTGGATACCCATTTTTCTGGTACAACACCTTCGTCCAGTATCTTGTTAAATAATTTACAGTATGTTTCTGTCAGCAAAGGAACGCTGTTGATGATATATTCATTACGAATCATGTCTTCACCGGCACTTTTGCCATTCTTCAGTCTTTTGATGGCTGAAGTAATTTCATCTTCAGTAATACATGCATTTAAAATATCATCATTATCCTCTAAATTGATAATGTGCATTGCCGTTGTACTGTCAATATGTTCATTATCATTAACGTTAAGGTTGCTGAAATGGTGAAACATGTCTTCTAAGTTTATGGGACAAGATGTTTTCTTTTTTTTTTTTAATTCTATTCCATAGTTCCCTTGAATTGCTTTTGCGTAAACTTCGTAGTTCACTGTGCCATTTTTTTCTCCACGTCTTTTCTGCTTTCTTTAAAACGGACTTGTAACTTTTGCTGACTCTTTCGAGCGTGTCTCTATTTTTACTAGAATTTCTTTTTTTTTACTCTGTGTTTAGCTTTAAAATACTCTGATCGGCTTCGTTTGCATGTGGAATCAAACCAGCTGCGACTATCTCTGTGTTTTGTCTTAGAAGTACGAATTTGATATGTCCCGAGAGTATCTTTTGCCGTCTGAATCAGAATGTTTGCGAGTTTATCATTTATGACGTCAATATCATCAGCATCGATTGCGTCATTTAAGTGTGTAAGCTCAGCGTTAGACAAATTTTCTTGAAAAGAAGCAGCCTTTTCGTGTTCCCATTTTCGTATTATTTCATTCTGACCTGTTAAATTTGATGTGGCACATTTTTTATGACACGGTATGACAGCCGTATCAGTATGATTTTTATGGTATAATATGTGACACTCAGTAGCCAGAGACAAGATCAACGGGCTGTGTACATCAGATAATAAAGCATCAAAAGGGGAAATAGTAAAATCTGTTATTTTTGTGAACAAAAAAGGGGATCCAATCATGTAGTCAACCACAGTACAGCCATTACTAGTAAACATTCCGATTCCATCATCTCTCCCTGCTCTTCCATTAAGAATATACAATGAAGACGATTTACACAAGTCAATCAATCTATACCCATAGTTGTTTGGTCGACGATTATCTTGATTATGTCTACACTTAATTGGATATGACTGCTCATCTAAAACATTGATCAAATCATGGAATGGACCTTTACTGTCACTCTGATGTTGATCAATAAAATCTTTCAAATTTTTTGTATAAGCATTAAAGTCACCTGCTAACAGAATATAACAATCATATTTACTTTGTATATCAAAGAGCATGTTTAAGGAAACACACACAGTCACAGACAGACAGACAGACAGACAGACAGACAGACAGATAGACAGACAGGCACACACACACACACACACACACACACACACACACACACACAGAGAAGGAGTGTGCGAGAGAAAAAGAGACAGACAAACAGACAAGCGCTGACAGGCAGACATACAGACAGACAAACAGCCAGACACGCAATGAATGAAAAAGTTCAGAAAGAAGGGACGCGGGAGAAGGGGTGTGTGTGTGTGTGTGTGGGGTGTGCGGGTGGGGGTGGTGTCATGTGAGGGTGGGAGGGAGAGTGGAAGGGGTTGGTAAATGTTATAAAACACAAACTAACGAGGGGACCTCTCGTCCGTCACCATCACCATCACCATCACTGCCTCACTGCAGTCTCTGCCACGTCCCTCCCTCCCTCCCTCCCTCCACGTGCCACCCTATGGACAGCTGAGCAGCCGATCCCCCGAACCCCCTCCACCTCCACCTCCACTCCTCCCTGAAAGTCGTGATAACACAACGACACGAGTTTCCCCCCCCTCTTGCCTTTTATCAACCATCCCCCAACACCGGCTCCTCCTCACCTTCCAGACTTTGTTTTTCTCTCTCTATCTTCAATCGTTTTCGTGACAACACAACACGGTTTTGTCCTGCTGCCCTCTTATCGACCATCCCCCACCCTCCTC
>JAAQRG010016065.1:12500-22153 GCA_011634625.1 Babylonia areolata
CTCAGTCAAGCACTCCCAACGCCGCAAAACCCCTCTTATTCAACCAATGGCCGAATAATCAAAGCCAAAATGCCTCCTGATGTGTGAAGGCCATTTTGGTAAAAGTCGGTGCCAGAGGGGGTCCGGAGTGCGGACATTTGCAGGCCAGCAGGGAACGCACTGAAAACCTTTCCTCAGGGGTGATAGCATCAGCACGAACTTTGTGTGTGTGGGGATGTGGGATGTGGTGGTGGGGAAATACCCAGACACGCAACTCTTACTGACACGATCCGCTTTCAGTCCGCAAGGGACGAAGGAAGTAGGGCGAATGGATTGGGTGGTGGGCTTGTTTGTGTTGGGGAAGTGGGAGAACGTATAGAAATGTGTGTGTGTGTGTGTGTGTGTGTGTGTGTGTGTGTGTGTGTGCACGAGCGCCCGCGCACGCATGTGTGTCTTTGCGTGTGTGGGTGCGCGCGCGCGTGTGTGTTTGTATGTGCGTGTGTCTGTGTGTGTTCAAGTTATGCGTGTCTGTGTGGAGGGGTTTGGTGAGGGTGAGGATGTGACCAGCAGAAAGTGAAATTTTCATGGACTTATTCCATGATGCAATCGATCTCTGATTTTGTGTTGAAACAGAAACATGCGGTTTCTTCCCTCACCCACTTTGATTAATTTAATTCCGAGGTCTCTGAAGGCGAGGTGGATTTTTTGTCAGATGTCGAAGTGAAATGATCAAATTGTTGTGCATTTTGAAGCGGTGTTCTATTTCCACTCTCAATAAGAACTCACTTAGAAACAGGAGCTGTGCCAAGCAATGATGTAGGGTGGCGTATTCAAATGGATCATGGGCCTATGAAATCACAATTTTTGCACCGACGTGTGCATGTTTCAAGACAAAAGGGAAAGCGAAAGGATGCAATAGATGTGTAAGGCAGACCCGACGAACTCACTTGTATTTAACCGGTAAGAATGTAGGGACGTATCAGTCTGCTGTCTGTCTGTCTTTACGTCTCTCTCTCTCCTTCCCTTTCTCATTCTCTTTTTCCCTTTTTTTTTTAAATGATAGGTCAGGCAAATAAGTACCATGTATTTTTTTTCTACCATGCAGCACATACATATTTTTCATACGCTCGTTTATTCATTTACAGTTTGTTCATCTAAGATGTTACTAGACCGGTAAAAATATATTATTATCATTATTATTATTATTACTTAGAATTCATCATTATTTTCTGAAAATCAATGGCAGGGGAAGAATCATTCAACTGAATAGGGGGTTGTTAGGTTGAAGGGTGGGTAGGGACTGAGAAGGAAGAGAGAGAGAGAGAGAGAGAGAGAGAGAGAGAGAGAGAGAGAGAGAGAGAGAGAGAGAGAGCAGAATGTGGAAAAGATAGAGTACAAAATGTAAAATGGAGATGGTGAGTGTCAGTCACTGGAGAAAGAAAAAATAAAATTGGAAAGGTGTGTGTGAGAGGGGGGATGGGGGAAGAGGGATTAGGACAGAAAATTAATCGATAATCAAATACTGTATGCAGTAATTCTATAGATTATTATTTGAATATGTTGATATACCATGTACATATGTATTACTTGTTGTGATGAAAAAATAAAAAGACGTCATGAGCATAATAAAATGTATTACATAAGGAACGGACAAAAGAAAGAGTTTTTGGGGATGTCAAAATAAATAGAGAAGATAGAATGTGACGTAAATTACTGAACCTGAAGTTTCGCGATGACCTTCGGACCCGTGGAAAGTAATACTGATGGTTTATACTTGCAGTGATGATCTGTTATAACTTGACTCGACTGTCTGTGCTTCCCGTGGGCTGCTGGTGTTGAGAAATCTTCATTAAAGACTGCTGTGGACTCGTGCTGGGGGATTGTGTTTTGTCACTGATTTTAAACTTTTTTTTTCATTTCCTTTGTGATTCACTGAACCGTATTCGTGCATTGTGGATGTTGAGACTTAACTCTTCCTTCAGATTTTTTTTCGAACTTTTGTGGTGTGGTGTGTTCTTTGCGACGCTGATGGATGGACACGAATGGACAACTAATTCATGAAGTGAACATTGTTGTGTGTTGACCGAGCTGATGATGTTGACGGGTGGTCGCCACATCGAACACCAGCTGACCGCACTGATGATGTTGACGGGTGGTCGCCACATCGAACACCAGCTGACCGCACTGATGATGTTGACGGGTGGTCGCCACATCGAACACCAGCTAGCTGACAACACTGATGATGTTGACGGGTGGTCGCCACATCGAACACCAGCTAGCTGACCGCATTGACGATATTGACGTGTAGTCGCCACGTTGACCACCAGCCGACCTCACTGACGATGCTGATGACCGTTGCCATGTTTAAACAAAGGTGATGGCAACCGGTCACCATGTCGACCATCCGCAGGCCCCACAGGTGTTACGATGACTGCCCCTCATGTTGAGTCACCGTTGGTAACCCACGACTTTTTTTTGATAACTGGTCGACCGCCTGATCCTCAATGAGACTCACCCTATCCGTCTCATCCGTTTGCGTTGAAACACAAGAATATTTCACATTTTCAGTCTGTGTTGTCTTGTGAAGATTTGGAGTAGACCGAGTGGTGGCTTAAGCATATGTTTTCTTTATTTTATGCCACAAGCTTTCTGTGAAACTTCATTTGGGGCTAGTCTAACAGATTCTTGGAAAGAAATATATGATTTAGATTTTATTATGTTAGTTTCCGCGCCAGAACTTTTGCCGGACATCCATGGAATGCAGCAGAGTGGTCACTTTCAGCTATGACAATTTTTGTCCCGGTACAATGTTCCCGAATATGGGACTGCTGACCACATCTGCTGCACCGTGATAACGTGCAGTGACAAAACTTTTTAGTATGATTGAGTTCTTGACATCTCGTGCATCTTCTCACAGGTGAACAATATGGTATAATGTTATAAAACATTGTCAGTTGTATTTTTTTTATGGAAGACCTTGCAGTTTGACAGTTATTATTGTTGCTTTTTTCCATTTTTTAATGTTAACTTACGACGGGCATTCACATAAGGAAGAGCCACAATAAATCAATGTCAGTTTCTTTGAAACCGGTTTCAGCTGTTTTCACCTGAGGCTTGGTTGAGACAATTGGAATGCCAGCAATTGTCTGTGTCTGTAGAAGTTTATTGTATTGCCTTTCATTTTTGCATTTGATATGAAAACTACCTTGCACACTTTAGTTTTGAAATAGATGTAACTTCTCCAACAGCTGAAACAATCTCGTTATGATGGTGAGGATATAAGTGTTTTAGTTCCAAAGAATTGGTTTTGGGGTCTTTTATAATAATATGAAACGGACTTTCTGTATTTACTAAATCGGGTACAAAAGATGACTGACGATATTTTAAATGTACTTGTTTCGTAGGCGTTGTCACTGTCAAATAAGTGCTGTCTTTTTCCAGACGAGATTCCATCATGACAATGACGAAATCCAAACACACGTACATAATGTCAAGATCACGTAGCATCATGGTATTGCGTCATAGTTGAAATTGTTTTCCAACATAAATACTAAACTGTAAACATGTATCTGTTTCAAAAGAATATGAAAAAGATAAAGGTACCTCTGAAATTCGGGGAAACATTCATCAGAACACAAAACAAAGTGTAGGAATCCCGGTTGAAGTGTCCTATAAATTCCAAGGGATGCACCCCGGTACAATGGTTTACCCCAGAGACACAGCATTAGATGTATATTTACAGTGAGCTCCCACCAAGGTCACCGTGGTAGCTGAAAATATTGATCATGAAATCCAGAGGTAAGCTAACAATAATTTTCATACCACATTATGCATGCGTTTTATGTTATCTATCTATCTATCTATCTATCTATCTATATATATCGTTTCTAACATTTTTCTGTTATAAATCTGTTACCCATGCCTGGTGATGAGGTCAGGGTCAGGGCAGGAAAGACTTGATGGCCAAGAGCGTCACGACCCCACGGCGGAATTATACAACATTTTTTCAGTCTGTCGTTCGGTTTCCATGTCGACTATTTTTTGTAGGTTTTACGTAAATTCTATGTTTAAATCAACTTATTATCTGTTTCATTATCACGGCACTCATTTTTTTTGCGTCCCTTGTAATATTTCTACACACACACACACATGTATATACATATATATATATATATATATATATATCTATATATCTTTGTCTGACTGTCGGTTTCTGTTTCCGTCTGTCCATCCTTCTTTTTTCCACCCTCTCCCTCTTCTCCCCCCCCCCCACTCCGCCCCCCATCGCCCCCCGTCTCTCTTCCTCTTCTTTTTACTCTATGAAATATTATATAAAGAGATTATTTTACTTTCCACTTCTTGAGAGATCAATGACATACTATTTTCGCTTTCTCTCTGTCTTTGCCTGTCTTTTTCTCATTCTGCCTTTCTGTCTGTCTCACCCTTCTCTCTACGCTTCTGAAGATTGGCAGTGAGGTTATTTCATTTAGGCTACCAGTTCATGGAAGGGCGCGGTCTAAAGAATAAACAATGCGGGCATTGTTTCTGTCTCCTTCCCTGCACTACACCCCTCCTCTCTCTCTGTGTCCCTCTCTTTCTTTCTCTCTTAGGCAACGAAACAAGCGATTCTCATTGAGCTCACTGTGCCATACGAAAGCAGAATGGAGGAAGCCCACATCTACAAGACCGAGAAGTATGCTAGCCTAGCCAGCAGCCCGAGAGAATCTGGCTTCCAAGCCAAAGTCCTCGCCATTGAGATTGCTGCAAGAGGGTTTGTGGGCGCATCTGCCTACAGCCTCATGAAACAGCTGTCGATTTCTGGCAGAGAGAGGACATGGGCTCTCAAGGCAATGGCAGAAGCAGCAGAAATGAGTTCCAGCTGGAACTGGTCGAGGAGGAATTTTCCCTACTCAAACTAGGTGAACGATGGCTTAGTGGTTAAAACGTCTGCCAGAAAAGGTGACTGAAGTGGCGACCACCCTGGAGGCGCGGGTTCGAACCTGCTGAGGACCAGAAAAAAAAAAGAAAAAAGAAAATGCAGCAATACAATGGCATCTAGGAGCCATAACCTGGGTGCGGCCCAACCCCCTTAGAGTGTAAGGAGTTAAGGGCCGAAACACTTAACTGAGGGGGGCTTCTTCTCTGGAGACCTTGTACTGTCCAGCTCTCCCTAGAGTATCTTATCACTCACTTTGTCTGCCTGTCCATCTGATTATATGTCTTTGTCGCTCTGTCTCTGTTAATGCCTTTTCCTGTCTTTCTCTATATTCTTTGTCTCTCCCTCGGTATCTTTCAACGTACACACACACACACACACAATGTATGTATTGTACACACACACACACACACATATATATATATATATGTGTGTGACCTCCTCCTCCTCTCTCTGCGTCCTCCTCCTCTCTTTGTGCGTCCTTCTCCTCCTCCTCTCTTTGTGCGTCCTTCTCCTCCTCCTCTCTTTCTGCGTCCCCCTCCTCCTCTCTATGCGTCCCCCTCCTCCTCCTCTCTTTGTGCGTCCCCCTCCTCCTCCTCTCTTTGTGCGTCCCCTCCTCCTCTCTCTGTGCGTCCTCCTCTCTCTGTGCGTCCTCCTCCTCTCTCTGTGCGTCACTCTCCTCCTCCTCTCTTTGTGCGTCCCCTCCTCCTCCTCTCTCTGCGTCTTCCTCCTCTCTTTGTGCGTCCTTCTCCTCCTCCTCTCTTTGTGCGTCCTCCTCCTCCTCTCTGTGCGTCCCCCTCCTCCTCTTCTCTTTGTGCGTCCCCTCCTCCTCTCTCCGTGCGTCCTCCTCCTCTCTCTGTGCGTCCTCCTCTCTCTGTGCGTCCTCTCGTCCTCCTCTCTTTGTGCGTCCCCCTCCTCCTCTCTCCGTGCGTTCTCCTCCTCTCTCTGTGCGTCCTCCTCCTCCGCTTCTCTCAGTGCGTCCTCTTCCTCCTATCTGTGCGTCCTCCTCCTCCTCTCTCTCAGCGAGTCCTCCTCCTTCTCTCTGTGTGTGCCTCCTCCTCTTTCTGTGTACGTCCTCCTCCTCTCTCTCTCTGCGTCCTCCTCCTCCTCTCTCTGTGCGTCCTTCTCCTCCTCTCTCTCAGCGAGTCCTCCTCCTTCTCTCTGTGTGTGCCTCCTCCTCTTTCTGTGTACGTCCTCCTCCTCTCTCTCTCTGCGTCCTCCTCCTCCTCTCTCTCTGTGCGTCCTCCTCCACCTCCTCTCTCTGTGCGTCCTCCTCCTCTCTCTGCGTCCTCCTCCTCCTCTCTCTCTGTGCCTCCTCCTCTCTCTGAGTACTCCGCCTCCTCTCTGTGCGTCCTCTACCTACTCTCTCTGTGCGTCCTTCTTTCTCTCTCTCTCTCCTCTCTTTCTGCGTCCTTCTCCTATCCCTCTCTGTACATTCTTCTATCCCCCCCTCTCTCTCATATCACCAGGACATTCGTGTGGCGCCGATGAACTTTCTACGACCACACTTACGGCAGTCAAGGACAGGCTGTGGCTGTTTGGTTTTTTATCGGCCCTCTCTACACAGTGCTATCACCCCCACCAAAGTACCACGCCGTATCAGCCTCATTATTTTCCCTTTTACGGCGCTCAGGCGACGGCAAAATGGAATACTGCCTCTGGAATGCTGTCTATAAGCGCACGGCGTCAGGTAATGCTAACCTCCGCCAGAAGATAAACCCAAATGTTTTTAATCATTTTCATGTGTCTCTCAATGTATCGTTTATGGTACTAACACGCTGTTATGTTGAAAATCACTTTCAGGTGATTTTTTTAAAATAAGGAAAGCAAAAAAAAAAAAGTTAAAAAAAAAAAAAATAAAGGGGGGGGGGTGGGGGGGGGGGAATGTCAAGGAAAATAAAACAGGGAGTCTAGGACAGAGACAGTTACTGTCTGTAGAGAGTAGTAACCGTCGACAATGTTTAAGTTATTTGGAGAATACGTGGTTGGGAGAGATAAGATCTATTTAGAGAGTGCCTGCATGAAATGAAAGCCTGTGTTTACAATCAGGTTGTCAGAGAAGTATAATTTTTTTTTCATAGTGCCATTTCACGGATTAGTAGTTTTGTAGTCAACTTCCAGACTTATATTTCTATCTCAATGTTCCACAGTCAAATAATTATGTCTTCTGCTAGCGTCACGATCACATACACTCATTCTTTTCATGTTCTTTGTCTTTCCTTCTCATTTCCCACTTCTAATCAGAATAATGCAACAAATGGCACTTTCGACTTATTTCCAAACGACCTGGTTTCTACACTTTCGGCTCATTTCCGAAGGATCTGATTTCTGACTGAGTTCCTTGGTAAAAAAAATGATAAACGAACATTCGTGATATTGCCGTAATGATCTGACATAGTATTTCTGGTGTTTCTCTGAAAATCTCCCTGATGTTCCTGAACAGAAACCCAGACGCAGTCTACTTTCCAGTGTATTCTTGAAACTCAAACGTCCACTGTTATTTTATTGTAGTGTATGATCCTTTTGATTTTAATCCCACTATTGAGGCGCCGTAGCAGAATCTGTCAGGTGTTGGACTTCTCACTGCACCCAATGTTCATCTGTCAGTGATCAGGGTTCGAGGTCCCGTTTCGGCAAGGTGTTGTGTCCTTGGGAAAGGAACTTATTCCGATTTTCATCACTCCACCCCGGTGTGAATGCGTTCCTGAGTTCGGTTGGGGAAGTTTAAAACGATGGTAGGAGAGGATTGGACCTTGCCTTCCTATGCCGAGTCCTAGACACAGAGAATATGAATTTACCGAGCCGGATGACCGTAAAAGGCAATAGGGCATTTGACCTTTCACAAAAAAAAGAAAAAAAAAAAAAAGGCAAAAAAAAAAAAGAGGCAGCCGATCTCAATTTCGGAGAGTCGATGTATTAACGCATTTTTACGTAATTGTAATCCTCAAAACACTGACATGGACTACTGAATATTTCCTGAAAAAGTATTTCGCTACCGTGTCTTCTTTAGTGTGCTTAAAGAACATGCTGGGCATAGAAGTGCGATTTATCTCATCATCCGAGAAAATAGTACTCAAACCACAACTCAAGATCAAATAGACAAAGGGAGACAAATTCCGGTTTGTGCGTACTCTTAACACGGGCCTGAGATCTCGCTCGGCAGTGGTCGGTTCATAAATCCCTTCATATTTATATTTTCTTTCTTTTTAAATAAGACCCCTTGTTGTAAAAATTTTAAGTGACTCATATTTCTGATGCGGTGCTCTACAATTTCTCCGTGGGTAGAATAGTGCAATTTCTTCTTCTTGTTCGGCTTTTATCCCAAAGGGTACAAGCAACGTGCTGTAATTTTACCACGCGACTCAGGAAGAACAACTGTGGAGCGGCAGTTTCAATTAGCTCCCCTGGTTTGGTGGTCGTGCAAGCCGATGAGGTGTTCTTTGGTTTCTTACCGGTTGTCATGGTGATTGCAAGCCCAGCTCTCTCGGCTAATGGTGTTTTTGCTTTTGTTTTCTGTTTTTGCATACACAGAATCATCACAGCACTCCTGCATGTTGAACACTTTGTTTACGGTTAAAGAAAAATCAATCGACGAGACTTTGCCATTGTTCAGTGTGTCAAAGAGTGTCAGTGTAGTCCTTATCAACCGAAGCATGCTGAACAGAGAGCAACAGGCGTGTGACATGATGAGGCGGGCTTAGCCAGCTAAGACTGCTGATAACATGTTACCTTGAGTCGAGACGAAATGGCATCAACCATTAAAATGTTAGCCTATTACTGGGGAAAAAAGAAGAAGAAGAAGAAGAGGAAGAAAGAACGACGAATTATCTTGCCTGTTATTAAAAAAAACCCAAAAACAAAAACAACAACAACAACAACAAAACAACAAAAATTAATTCTCCAACTCTCATTTGTTAGCGTGCCAGTTTCAATATGAGACGCGACTATTTAGAAGTTCACAAATCAACTAGGAAAGTGGCACAAACGACAGATTTATCCACCAAATATTAGCATATCAAACATGGACAAGGATGACAGTTGTAACCATCCTAATACTGGCATGTTGAATATGGAAACAAATGACAGGTTTAACGACCCAAATATTGGCATGTCAAATTAAACATGGACAAGAGAATGCCAGCTGTAACCATACAAATATTGCATGTTAAATGAAACAAGAGACAAGAACGACAGGTTCACCCGTTTAAAACGATATGTCAGCTTAAACAGAGACGAGGATGACAGCTTTAACCATTCTAATGCTAACATCCGATCTGAAACAGAGACACGTATGATATATTTGATATTCTTGTGGGTGTCCAAGCTTCCTGTTTCCCAAACTTGCCTTTTTCTCTGATGGGTCTTCTTTCCTTCTTCCCATTCTCCCACTTATATATATATTTTTTGTGTATTTTGTTTAATTTCTGTCTTTTATAATTTCATTTCTTTTATCCCGAGTTTCATTTCACCCTTTTCTGGGAATCCCCACAAACCTTTAATAAATAACACTTCCAGTTCAGTATGCAGTTGTCTTTCTTTTTCATGGAAGGCTGTCAGGGCTGATGGAGATAAGAAAAGGACTTGTTTCTTATCTCATGAACAAGGCAGAACCACCACTCACCACTCCTCTTGCTAACTCAACCGTTGACTGCATTTCTGTTCACATCTGATGTTGGCAGGTTCGTAAACAGTGATAGGGAATAAGCCACAGACCGCAAAGGGGTCCACACACCCTCAC
>JAAQRG010016069.1:545-22242 GCA_011634625.1 Babylonia areolata
CCGTCAGTCGGCTCTACCCAGGTAGGCAGCCTGTGGTGCAAATGTCCCCGCGTATGTAAAGCGCTTAGAGCTTGGTCTCTGACCGAGGATAGGCGCTATATAAGTATCCACATCAATCAAAAAAAACTCCCATGTTCGCTCGTATGTACACGAGTGGGCTTTTACGTGTATGACCTTTTTTTTTACCCCGCTTTGTAGGCAGCCATACTCTGTTTTTGGAGATGTGCATGCTGGGTATGTTCTTGTTTCCGTGACCCACCGAACGTTGACATGGATTACGGGATCTTTAACGTGCGTATTTGATCATCTGCGTGTGTACGTATACACTACGAACGGCTGTACTGAACCGTATGGGGTGTATGTAGCAACAAGGTTTTTTGAGGACTTATCTGGGTTTGTTCAGTGTATCTTCTGTTTACCTGTGTGCCAGCTGAATCGGCAGCATAAGCAGCGTTGGCTTGAAGCTGTGTGCCTTGTGAATGGAGAGAGTTACTACCACTCTTTATTGTTGTTTTACATTTATTTGCTTATTTATCATCATTGTTGTCTTATTTTTTTAGTTTCACTTTCTCAAGGAGGCGTCACTGCGTTCGGACAAATCCATACACGCTACACCACATCTGCCGAGCAGATGCCTGACCAGCAGCATAACCCAACGCGCTTAGTCAGGCCTTGAGTGCATGCTTACATATTTGTGTACCTATGAAAGTGGATTTCATTTTACGTAATTTCGCCAGAGGACAACACTCGTTGCCATGGGTTCTTTTTCAGTGCGCCAAGTGTGTGCTGCACACGGGACCTCGGTTTATCGTCTCATCCGAAAGACTAGACGCTCAGTTTGATTTTCCAGTCAAACTTAGGAGAAAGGGCGAGAGCGGGATTCGAACCCACACCCTCACGGACTCTCTGTATTGGCAGCTGAGCGTCTTAACCATTCTGCCACCTTCCTCCACAGTACCCAGTAACTGAACAATGTCCCTTCCTTGAACTGATGCACAGGCCTGGTCTGTCGTTCCGGGAATTGGGCGGGGAGATTTGTTTTCCAGTTGAAACTGTAAGTCCGTGTTGAGAGGTGTACAAATATAGAGACACTGTTATCACTGGTTTCTGGTGAAGGCAGAAGGGTGGGTGTTTTTTTTTCGGGGGGGTTAATGAATTTTCCTTTCGTGTTTTCGAATTCTCTCTCTCTCTCTCTCTCTCTCTCTCTCTCTCTCTCTCGACCACCTCTCTCTCACACACACGCACGCACACGCACACACACACACACACACACACACACACACACACACCCACACACACACACACACACTGTAAACGACAGGCTATTCTTTTTCTCTTTTTTTTTCTTCTTTTTTTTTCTTTTTTTTTTAGATATAAAGGTTTCAGTCCAAGGACAAAACTTCCGTCAAAAAAAAAAAAAGAAGTCTTCCGACATTATTTGTATAATCTTCCGAAAGATTGCAGATTATCCTGATTATGGTGTTAAGTCATTGAAACGACTCACACTGGTGTCACAGTAATGGACACAGTTCATGAAGTGGTCTTTCCCTCTTTCTCTCATTCCGCTGTATGTTCAATACTAATCATGTTACTTGTTCACATTCCCCATCATTAGGGACCAATGTCGAAAAATCAGATCACCTTTGTCTGTGTGTGTGTGTGCGCGCGCGTGTGTTTACGAGTTTGTGGGCTGCTTGTATACATGTGTGTGTTTGTGTGCATATGCATGTGTGTGCATGTATGTGTGCGTGCGTGCGTGCGTGCGTGTATGTGTGTGCACGTGTGCAAGTATGTGTGTGTGTGAGTGCACGCGCGCGCGTCACTAAGAGCCCCGGTCCATTGTCCAATCTACCATTAGGACAGAACTAGTTACCAAGAGCCCCAGTACATTGTCCAATCCACCATTATGACAGAACTAGTCACCAACAGCCCTAGTCCATTGTCCAATCCACCATTTGGACAGAACTGGTCACCAAGAGCCACAGTCCATTGTCCAATCCACCATTAGGACAAAGGATAGGACCAGTCACTGGTCAGCAGGGGTCGTGTGGAGTTTAAAATACATATACATACATGTAACGTCCACACGGATGTGAGTGAAAAGTTTGATTGGTCGGGACTGCAGGACACACTGTTTCCACTGGCAGTGGTTCTGCTTTACTTCTTTGTCATACGGGTATAAATTTGTGTGCGTTCATGGGTGTGTGTGTGTGTGTGTGTGTGTGTGCGTACGTGTGCTGCGTGCTTGTGTGCGTGCGTGCGTGTGTGTGTGTGTAGAACCAAAAGTTATGTACTGTAAACCGAAAAATTCCACCCAGCTAAGGCAGCCAACATGGATCGGCATTTCATTGTTTTACTATCTAATCACAATACAGATATGATAAAGTTTCAAATTTTCCCTGTCTTCATCGCAACTTATCAGCCTCAATGAATATCACGGAATCGCCAAACGCATTTTCGGTTGTAATGCTCCTAGATCAAAACGACAAACTTCCCTTTCTACAAACTACTTTCCAGTTCTGATAAATCGAAACGAACACTACACACAAAAACAGATTTTCGGTGATTTGTTTTAACGGGGTTTTTTGTTTTGTTTTGTTTGTTTGAGGGGGGTTTGTGCATGTGTGTGTGTGTGTGTGTGTCACCAATGTGGGCCCTGTGTGTGTGTGTGTTTTGTTTTGTTTCCGCATTTACAATCAAAATCTGCATTAAACAACAACAACAAAAAACATTTCCCTCCACTTTTCGTCTGTAGACTAAATAATTACATTATTAATCGACCCTTGTCTTTTGCTGTAACAGACTTTGGGTTGGGGGATCAAATGATGTCTCTTCTGCTGATTAGGAATCCAGGGTTGTCATCGCCAACTTTAAAGAAAGAAAAGAAAAGAAGAAAGGGGGAAAAAAAGCGAGGTTTGGGGGTGGGGGTGTGACCCCACTGACACGCACTGACAAAGGCACGACAGGAATTTCCGCGACCATCGAAAGCCGCCATCAATAGCCAGTGACGAAAGTCGTAACGCGCGCAGTGATCTTGTGAATTGTCCCGACTGGGACTTCGATGGTGTTTGAATTGGCTGATTTCGGTGGGGTTCAGACCAGTGAACTGGCTGATTTCGTGGAGTTCAGACCAGAGAACTGGCTGATTTCGGTGGGGTTCAGACCAGAGAACTGGCTGATTTCGTGTAGTTCAGACCAGTGAAGTAGCTGATTTCGGTGGGGTTTAGGACCAGTGAATTAGCTGATTTCGTGGGGTTCAGACCAGTGAATTGGCTGATTTCGGTGGGGTTCAGACCAGAGAACTGGCTGATTTCGGTGGGGTTTAGACCAATAATTTACCGTTTCCTGTCCGCAGTCAAAGAAAAGGAAGCAAAGTTATGGACAGAACACACAGAATGACACTAACTACACTGTCGACGTGTTCAATGCATATGACTATTTGTTGAGGTTACTGAAATAATTAGAATGAACAAGCTGAGTCGACGGAATCATGACAGCCTTCATGGTTGGACACTGTAGGAATCATTCTGCATACGTTACCTTCTTTTGATATAAGTATCTGATCGGTAAAGATGGGAATAGGCTGTAAGGTGAACGTTTAAGTTGTTTGAGTATTAGTGAAATACAGATCAGATGTGGCCAAGACTGTCAAGTGCAAACTTGCAGAATATTTCAATAGATCTGAAAGAATTTTTTTTCGTCTTTTTTTTTTTTTTTTAAGGTAACGATAAAAAATAACTTCTATCAACTTCCGCAGTTTACACGCCGTCTTGAAAGAGGGAGGGGCGGTAATGGAAGACTGTTTTGAAATGAAAGGTGTACAGATAGACAGAGGCTGAAGTCTCTTCATTGGAGATGATGGTGGATAGTGATACAGTAAACTGACATAGCAACAACAACAGCAGTGTGGGACTGACGAATCATTGCGTCACCTTTGGACATGAAACTGAGATGACGTGTCAGGGAGTGCCCCTCTGTGTGTGTGTGTGTGTGTGTGTGTGAGTGTGCATGAAGAGAAAGGGAGGAGGGGTGAGGGAGGGGTCAGTGTGTGTCAGAGAGGTATCATCCCCGAGGTCGGGGTGAAGGGAAAAACCCAGTAGTCCGTGCAGTGAGCCAGTCCCTGCCGGTTTGATTCACTGCGTTTTTACCTCCCTTCCCTTGATACCCACACGCTCACCCATTACTCTTGGCCGCTACACTGCACATGTACACCACCCCCATCCACCCCACCCCCACCCCCACCCCCGAGCTGCCACAGCCACAGCCACGCTGGTTCCCCTGGTCCCCCACTGCTGATGGCTTCTGTTAGCTGTACAGGCCGTGTGTGTGTGTGTGTGTGGAGGGGTAAATAGACGTCGTCATTTCTCATTTCTCTCGATCTTCCTGTGACACTCTCACGGCCCCACTAGAGCCTTGTATTGAACTGGCCCCCGTGAAGTTTGTCCGTGTCCGCGTTACGTCAGTGGCCTGTTGTTGTTGACAGACCGCGAGTCGTAACCCCCACCTCAAGGCCGTGACCTCTCATCAACCCCTGACGTGAGCACCACCTGTGTCCGTCCCCAGGGATGAGGGGAGGCGGTGTGGGGTGGGGGGGTAACGTGACGTGACGTGACGTGACGTTACGGGGCTGTGATCAACACGAAGGCTGTTGCCTGTGTCAGCTGGCTGGTTCAGTTACATGTGTGGGCCTGGCTGGTTCACGTGATCACAGAGCGGCGTTCCGTACGGCTGCTGTCGGCTCAGTGTTGATCGCTAGGACCTGAAGGAAGGTCGAGTCGGTGGTGCGTGTGTGTGTTGATCACAGGACTGTCAATGAAGGTGCGTCTCTCTCACTTGCTGTGCTGACTGACTTTTTGCTATTGAGCTCGATAGCGACGCTGTTGGTCACATGATATTACACCTCGGAAATTAGATAACTGCTTTGCGCTCTCAGTGTTGAATTATTTTGATCCAAACTGAAGTGAACACTTCTGAAGTGTGTTTCGCGATGTTGTAAACAGACGGTGTAGTATTTTCAGTTTGCTTTGGTGATTCTATGGAAACTGTCAATAACTAAACATTCAGTTTAGACTTTGACTACGTGGTTTGGAAAAAAAAGAAAAAAAAAAAGAGTTTACAGCCCAGTTGCATGAAATTATTTATCTCTCGATAATTGACACTACATGTCTGGAGAGAGAAAAACAGAGACATTTCAAGGGATAGAGAGAAGGGGGTGGGGGAGGAAAAGCAGTTAATCGCTAAGGAAAAACAAGAGGGAGGGCAGGAAAGAAAGAGGGAAGCGAAGCCTACAGAAAGACAGAAAGAAGGCCAGACGCCCACACACCCACCCTGAGGCCAACCCCACCCTGTTCTTTCTTTATATAACCGCCTTCCCCAGAAAGGCGGCCAGTTCAGAGGAGAGAGAGACTGGCGGACATCCTGGTGGTGTGTTGCCTCACACCCTGTCACTTCCCGATCACTGACCTCACGTCACAGGCCTCGCCACTCTCTGCACCCTGCTCTCGTGGCCGCTTTGTCAGAAACCCAACTCCCACTTTCGGTGTACTCACGTTTTCGAAACTGAACGCAGGATCTGAAGCTGTTGTGCGTTGTTGCTTTTTTTTTTCTGGCAAGTTTTCCCTTCTATTAACAGTGACAGGAGTTTACCGATTTTTCATAACTTTGCGTATGAGGGGTTGTGAATGGTGAAAGCGATTGAAGCGGTGACAGTGGCCGGTATATATAGGGCTGAGTGAGATAATCGCTGTGAACACGTGCCGAGAGCAGTGACTCTGACAGCAACAGCCATGGTGTTGAGTGTGAGTAACCTCTTGTCTTCTGCCTGGTTTAAAGTTCATGTGTACGTGTCACTGTCACGGTGTGTGTGTGTGTGTGTGTGTGTTATGAAAGTGTATGTGTGTGTGATTTAGTGTGTTTGTGAATATGTATATATGTGTGTGTGACTAAGTGTGTTTGTGAATATGTATATATATGTTCATCTGAGGACTGAAGCAGGTTGTCGGAAAGCACCATCAATGGTGACGTTCCCAGTGACTGTCATGCAGAGCGGAGCGTGCTGTGGGCCCGTTCTGTCCATTAACTGGAGACTGGATGTAATGGACTCTGGGCTACAGCACTGTGCTGAACAGTGTGTGTGTGTGTGTGTGTGTGTGTGTGTGTGCAGGATTAATATTCCATTGTCAGTGTTTCTGTCATGAGCAAACAGCACGCGGACCTGTGTCTCATTTGTGTAATGTATAGATAGCTAGATAGCTAGATAGATAGATAGATATTTATTTACATCATATTTTTATTTTATACATATATATATATATATATATATATATATATATATATATATATATACTTCACACACACACACACACACACACACACACAGACTAAGCCGGAAACAAGAGACTATTTCAACCAACCCATTGCACCACAGCACTAATGCCACGTAACGGCAGCAGTCCAAAAGGGGAGAGGCCAACCAGAGAAGAAACACAAGCAGCACTGTAGTCGCCCACAGTGACCAGGGAAGCCCCAGTGTCGAGCAGACCAGTCATTGTACTCGGTGACCAGAAATAGCCGGCTGAAGCAATCAGCTCACAGCGTATTTAAAGGCCCATTGCACTCAGCGACACGGGACTCAGCATTGCGCAGTTTATTTCACCCTTTCACGGTTTTCACACTGTTGTCTACCTCCTCGGCCCACGCATTGACCGCAGAGACAAGGTGAAATCTGGACCGTGGTGTGTGGAGAAAGGGGGCTGGGTATTGCCCAACCTATATATCAGTCGGTGAATCAGCTTCCTTTTGGGTATAGTACAGTCGATAAGGGTGTTGGAGGAGAAGGGGTGGGGTGTTGGAGGGAGTGGCAACAAGCACTCACCCCATTAACAACAGTCAGCCCATTAAAAAATACATTCTAGTTTATCATCTGTTTCCGCTAGTTTAATCGCTTGCCGGATTTTATAAACATCCGCAGCAATGCGCACACACACACACACACACACACACACACACACACACACACACACACATCACGCACCGCACCCCCCACCCTCTCTTTCTCTCTCTCTCTCCATCGATCTATCTTACAAAAATACTCGGCTTGACCATCTCTCTCTTTCTCTCTGCTGAATGTGAGCGTGTCACTCTGTGTGTGTGTGTGTGTGTGAACAAAAAAACCCACTCAGCTGGAGCAGCCAACAAGCATGACAACTTTGCTTAAACACACACACACACACACACACACACACACACACACACACACAAAACCCACAAAAAACGCCAGTTACACAATTGTAATGAAAGGTGCATGCATGTATCAACACGTTGCCTGGCCAGGCAGGCAGGGACAGAGGAAGGGCCGTGACGCAAACAGCGGAGCTGCGCGGCCAATCTTGCAACGCAATAGCGCTCCAGGCTGTGTGTGTGTGTGTGCTCTGTGTGTGTGTGTGCTCTGTGTGTGCGTGTGTGTGTGTGCTGTGTGTTTGCTGTGTGTTTGTGTGTGTGTGCTGTGTGTGTGTGCTGTGTGCAGCCGCTCTGCCCTTTGTACCCTGCCGTGTTGCGTCAGACCTTTGTAACGCCCGGATAAACATGCCTTGGCGCTGGCTATACTGTGGTCCGCCAGACGCGTCAAACTGAAGAGGCTTGGTTTGCACCACGGACTTATTACATCATCCATATTCACCGTCAGTCAGTTTTGAGTGAAAAACTCCCTGGTGCCAAAAGCACAGGGGAAAAAATGACGTTTAAGAACAGCTGGGATTCCCCTGTGATGTGAAAGAAATATGGCCTGTTCCTACCACTAATAACTAAGAGCAGTAGGTTTGTGAACAGCCGACCCGTGACGCGGTCGCATTTCAGCAACACAGGTGCTTTGCCTGGCTGGTGCTGAGATGCCACACTGGCGGAGAAAGGGGAAGGTCCATGGTTAGCAGTAGGCTGTCTCGCTTTTTTTGTTGCCTCTTCACTTCTGATTGACTGCGGTGATGACTGGTGAACAGGTTGTTGACCGATATTTTACGAGTGCCTGCCACAAGCTGGAAAATAAGTTTCACAGAACATCGTGTGGATACTATACAGGCCTGTGAGTTCCGTGCATTGTGCGTAACTACTTCCTTCTAAGCGCGTGTGTTGTGTGCGTGCGTGCGTGTGCGTGCGTGCGTGTGTGTGTGTGATGAAATTCAGCTCCACAATCCTGTCCCACTGACATACCAGTCAGACTAAGCATGAGTCAGTGTTTATCCTGTCATGTAAAACAATCAGTTGAAGCCTTTGATTTTCCTGTCACAAAGACAAACTTTATCCCTTGGGCTGTTGGGGACAAAAATAAAAGCCATTATTGGAACCTTTTTTTTTTTCTTAAAGCTTTCAAAATGAGAGTGAAAGAGGGCTGGAATTAGTAGTCCAATCAACATTAAAACCTTCTCAACATGGTGGGATGACAGTTTTATTGACATTTATTGCAAACTTCCTTCCTATTTTTATCAGTTATATCTCAGTGGTTCATCATTTATCTTTTTTTCCCCAACAAACATCGCTGCCGTGACTGATACTATTTTAGTGATCAGAGTTTCCGTCGCTGTGGTTTGAGAGCAGAGCTACAATGTTCACTTGAGTTGTCTTGAGAGAGAGGCAGAGGCACAGAGAGAGGAGGCCAGGGGCAGAAAGAAGGGGTGGGGTGGGTTTGGGAGAGGGGCTGGAGGGGGGGGGGCGGGGGGGGCATGCCCCAAAACGATACACAGAGGTGAAGAGCGAAGGCGGTGACGGAGTCAGTGAAGCGTCAAGAAGTAGTGCTGAATGGTTGGCAGTGTGAACACGTCACACCAGGCTCCAACCTGTCCTGACCATGCTGAGCCGATCTGTTTGACCTCGTTTCCCCCTCAATTATCTCTCTCTCTCTCTCTCGCTCTCTCTCAGAGCAATATCAAGAGACGTATTACAAAAGGCATGTACAGAGAGAGGGTGAGAGAGAGAGAGCGCATTGCACAATCTTGTCAACACGGAACACACATAGTGGTTGTGCCCTCGAGGACTGCACACAAATGATATTCGGACAGAGAGCGTCGCTACACTGAGAGTGCAATACACGTGTTTTTTGTTTTTTTTTTGTTTGTTTGTTTTTTCTGCCTGCCATTTTTTTTGGTTTCCTGTCGAAGTGGATTTTCCTACAGAGTTTTGCCAGGGAAAACTCTTTTGTTGCCGTGGGTTCTTTTACGTGCGCTGAGTGCATCCTGCACATGGGATCTCGTCTTATCGTCTCATCCGAATGACCAGACGCTCAGTTTGATTTTCCAGTCAAACTTGGGAGAAAGGGCTATTGTGGGATTCGAAGCGAAACTCTCGCGGACTCTCTGAATTGGCAGATAAACGTCTTAGCCATTCTGTCACATTGACGTCATACGCCTGTTGCTGGGCTACGCTTGACCACCACTCAGTGTCTGGTGGAGGGGGAGAAAATACTGGCGACTGTGGGATTCGAACCAGTGCGCTCAGATTCACTCGATTCTTCGGTGGACGCGTTACCACTATGCCAACACTCCATGTCTTCGCTCGTGGGCTGTCCCACATTCACTCGTTTGCACGAGTGGGCTTTTACGTGTATGAGCGTTTTTACCCCACCATGAAGGCAGTCATACTCCATTTTCGGGGAAACTTATCAGCTGACGAAAAGGAAGCTACTTCCTTTCTTTGCCCCGTCCCCACCTTTCTGCACTCGCTGCACCCTCTCTCTCTCTCTCTGTCTGTCTATCTCTGCCTCACTCTCTATCTATATATCTGTCTCTTCCGCACTCTCTATCTGTATCTCTTCCTCTGTGTCACTCTATCTCCACACACACACACACACACACACACACACACACACACACACACACACACACACACACACATTCCGCTGCCCTCATACACACGCAACAGAGATAGGGGTGATAACCCCCTCCATCCCACCCCACCCCAAAAAAGTGTTGTTTGGAGTCAGTGACTGCTACATTGTGGTGTCTTGGGGAAACCAGTCCGGCTTCACAGTAAGCCCCCACCCCACCCTCCACCCCCCCATTTCACAGGTCGGGATTAACCGGCGCCGGGCAGTAAAGGGGGACAGAAACAAATGGACAACTTCCAGGCCCCGTCTGGCGGCGCCAGTCAGCTCCATTTACCTCCCCTGGCCAGCCATCAGCCAGTCTTCGCCACATGAAATTGGGGAGACGTGGACAGCCATTCTGTCTCGTTGGCCTGTCGCGCTGGGGGTACCCCAGGGAACGGCGCTCACTCCTTGCCTCTTCACTGCCTGAGACGAGTGGTCCGCCAGTGGAGCCAATAAATGAGTCTGCCCTCACCCCTCATTTGCCCGTCTGGCCAGCTGGAGCACAGCGCCGGGTGAAGGCGGTGGTGGAGCTCTTGTGTTGTGTGGTTGTGGGGTGATGGATACTTGGGGACAGCACACGGCCTTGTTTGTGGGAATTATGTCTGAACACTGAAAACAGGGCAGTGTTTGATTCACCTGTTTCTCCACTGTCCCGCCCTCACCCCTCCAATCTGCTTCCTACACACGCACACACACGCACACACACACACACACACACACACACACACACATCATGTACACGCATCACATAAAGGTGTACTCCTTGTGGCGGTGAAGTCAAGACATGTCGCCCCGCCCCTCCTCCTCGCCTCCCCATTGCGACGAAAGTCCCGGCGAACTGAAAGAGAAAGACCGTCAGCTCTCTTCCTCTCTGTCAGCATGATGCGCTACGTTGGCGCGCGCCGGGCCGGAAATACCATGTGACGTCACGGTCCATAAATTGCATC
Organism: Babylonia areolata; assembly: GCA_011634625.1. Taxonomy (NCBI): domain Eukaryota; kingdom Metazoa; phylum Mollusca; class Gastropoda; order Neogastropoda; family Buccinidae; genus Babylonia; species Babylonia areolata. Next base: position 11,349 of record JAAQRG010016069.1, read on the forward strand.
GAGGCCAGGCCCAAGGCGGCACTGATGACGTCTGTTTTTGCGGGCGGGAATACCGAGTGCATTTTTTGTCGCTGACAGCCATGCTGACATTTTCTTCCTTCACATTGTCGGCGTCTTCTGTTCACATGTGGTAACCTGTCATCTTATCTCCTGCCGCCAGGTTGCTTTTATTGACGTCTTTCAATCCGCTAATGAAGCGACATTGTGAGAGCAGCGTCAACAAGTCTGTTTCTCAAGAAAAGTCGTTAATTCCAAGGCCGGTGAAACTCAGAAGAAAACCGTCTCTAGTTTGCGTAAGAACTTCGGTTGAGTGCTAGACTGGGCAATAATTTCAAAACAATGAAGTGATTTTGTGACTAAAAAGCAAACAAGAACCTTTGTTCAAATAAAAATAAGATTAAAAAAACAAACTTTTTTTTTCAACGAAAGAAAAACCGCTATTCACTGTCAGTAAAGAAGCTTCCTAAACTCGACGTTCAGGCGACAGCGACACACAAAACCCTGACGTCATAAAGTTGAATAACCCAGGAAACTCTGACGTCATTACAAAAAAAAATGGCTGAAATATTTACCACGGCCTGCCCTTCTGCCATTAACTGAAAGTCTCGCAGATGTGTATCGTTTTCTTCCCAATCGATAGCATGCCTCCATTGTGGGTTTGAGGGGTGGGGGGGTCTCGGCACAGGAAAACAGTAAAGCTGGAAGGACAGGGAGCGTGACTGGATCATAGTCATTGTTCTACAGGTGGTCAGCTCTTGTCAACATGTGCAGAACCACGTGACTGTGGCGCTGGTCACAGATTGGCCGCTTCTCCCACACATGCCACCCGCAGATGTCCTTTCCCAACATCACGTGCATTTTTTCTTTAATGCAAACCAGTGGGCTGGCATCACGTGTCACGATCCGCAGTTAGTAACATGAAGCTGTTCCGTTCTCAGTTACTAAGTTCTGCTTGAAGTACCGATCTAAAATAGAAACCATGGGCTGTGTGATCCAGCATTGGAAAGATATCGAGCCTTTATAAGAAGTCTTTGCGGTGTCCATTGTATCATTTTAAAAAGAAGCCCAAATACTGCCTAACAATAAAATGCCGAGGTCAAAGTTGTACCTGAAGTATCAAACACTGAAACGAAGTCAAAATAATACATGCAGTGTTGAGTTTTTAAAAACCACATTCTCATTGTGTCTGAAGTGTTCAGCTTTTGTTGTGCCGGCAGTGTGGGGTATTTAGAAAAGGGACAAAAGAAAGGGAGAAAAAGCGTACAGTGTGCTCAGTTAAACGTTTCAAAGAAGCTTGACTTCGGAAGTGTGACTTGATGCTTGATAGACTGGGGCTTTTTTTTTCTTTTTTTTTCTTTTTCTTTTTTTTTTTACTGAATTACAGTGGCAGTTTTGTTGATTGAATGATGGGAGAGAGTGGAAGGTTTTACGAAATTGCAATGACTGTTTCTATTGATTCAGTGATGGGAAAGAGGGGAAGGGGAAGGATGCTGACATTTTTTACGAAATTGCAGTGACTGTTTTTGTTGATTCAATGATGGGAAAGAGGGGAAGGATGCCGTGGTGATGAACGCTGACGGGCTGTGTGCTTGTTGCAGATGGCAGCAGAAGACGACCACAACCACCAACGCCTTGTGATTGCCTGCGGAGAGAGCGGTCCCGAAATGGAGCAGACCGGAGAGGTGGACAGCATCACTGCCACCAGTCTCCCTCCTCCTTCCCCGCCCTCCAGCCACCAGAGACCCGGCCTGGATCCCTGTGACGATACAGACGACGTCAAAACGGTCTTTCTGACCAACGGCGGTGCAGTGGCGGACTGCGCAGAGCCCGTGAGGAGGACGTCACCTTTTAATGGCAGCCACAGTGCCGCGCTAAAGGAGGAGCCACGTGACTTTGCTGTCTACATCAAACAGGAAGAAGAGCTGGACGCCCCCCTGGATTTCTCCATCAAGCGCAAAGACTCACCGTGTGACAGTGTGAAGGAGGACTGTGGAAGCCCGTCCACCACCACCACCAGACCACCTCCCTGTTCCCCCTTCTCCTCCCCTTCCTCCCGCCTGTCCCCCGACACCAACCTCCACCAGACCCTATCTCCCAGCCATCACGTCAATGGGGACAGCAGCCGTGAAGAGCAAGGTCAAAGTCACTCAATGTTCAAGTCCCCCAGCCCCAATCACGTCAAGTCAGCGGCAGTGTCCAAGCTGACCTCCAAGCTGTCCTCAGGGTCTGCCGCTGTGGGCGGACTGGGCGTGCTGTCCGAGGAGGCGGGAGGCGTGACGCCGGCAGCCCTCAGTGCCGTCATGGGGCAGAACGGCTCCCTCAGCCCTGTGCCCACCCTGCTGGGAGAAGCTCGCAAACTGCAGGCCGCTAGCGGGGTCAAGGTGCAGCGCCCATTCAAGGCATACCCCAAGGAGGTGCTGAGGATGCCTCTGGGCTACCTGGGACTGCCCGGCGTCAGCCCCTTCCCCGGCGTGGACCCCAGCTTTGTGCAGGGCATGGCGGTGCTGCCCGATGACCTGATGACGGTGTACAAGCAGCAGACGGAGCTGCTCAAGGAGCGGGAGAAGCAACTGAAGACCACCACCACCACCACTACCACCAAGAGGGGTTCCAGGTCACCCCCGTCATCCGCGCTGTCTCCTTCCTCCAGCGGCGCCAGGAACCATGTGACCCACACCTCACCCCCACCCCCCGCCGCCCTGGGCCTGCAGTCCTCATTGCCGGGCACTCACACCGACTCCCCCTCGCCAGGGGCGACTGCAGGGTCCCAGGCATCCTCCTCCTCCCAGCCCCACGACCAGGCCCCGCCAGGTGACTACAGCCCCTCCGCTCTCCCCGCGTCCAGCGCCGCCGCCATCGTGTCGTCCACCAGCTCTGTCAGCACCAACGGAAACAGCCGCAAACGGCCCCGCAACTTCCCCGACGCGGAGAAGGACGAGGCGTACTGGGAGAGACGGCGGAAAAACAACGACGCCGCCAAGAGGTCACGTGACGCGCGGCGAGCCAAGGAGGACGAGATCGCCATCAGGGCGGCGCTGCTGGAGCAGGAGAACCTCCGGCTGAGGGTGGAGGTGGCCACGCTCAAGACAGAGACTGCCCGCCTGCGCTGCCTGCTCTACAAGACGTAGCAGACTGTGAGATCACCAGCCACGGTGTCAGGGAATTTGTGGCGGAAACTCCTTCATACCATGAACTTGTTTATCACTGCCCCACAAGCATTAGCGCCTGACTGTATGTGTGCTGTCATTGGAAGGACATGACATGGGGCTGACCAACAGACTGTGTTCAGACAGGGCTGTCGTCACCTGTCTGACCGCCTGGCTGCCCACACTAACAGGGACTGACCACCAAATCCCACCATAGTGACCACATGGAGGTTCTGACCTGTCTGACCTGCCTTTTACTCTATGCTCTGCTTCTACACTCCACGTCCACAGCATACACACCTCTCGCCGCTGTCACTTTCTCTCTATGCCCCTCAGGCCCTGGGCAAAACCAGCTTCTATGCAGAGTCTGTCTTCACTGGACAATCATTATCTTACCATTCCCCAAACCCTCCAATCAAACGATCATGAGCTGGAACTGTTGGGGGAAGAAATTACAGTATCAAATCCTCTCTCTTCTCAAACATTTTTTCTGACTCACTGCTAGATTAAATCATATGGTAGAAATTCACACATAACATGAGCCTTTATCTCGGAATGCTTTGTGGGTCTGAGTTAGCACAGGAACAGACAGGTCTATCAGAAGAAGAATAAGACACAGGGACAGCAGATGACACACAGTACCGACCTCAGTCTGTTTGAACACAGTCTTAGAGAAAGGACATGTGGCGCTAACCATTGTGTTTCAGCCGTTTTCCCTCCGTCATGTACACTGATCACAGTACAGTGACTTGTTGGATTGTTGTCAGCACTGACACGAGTTACTGGTGAGAAAAGCATACTGTTTTCAATCGTGAGCCACAGTCACTGAATGGTACTGATGATCTCAGCCTGTCTTGAGTGGAAGGAGCACAGCATGCAGTTTCCAGATCTCTGGCACAGTTCGGTAACACACTGAAGGAGGTCAGGGTGAACGTGGCTCTCCTTTCAGTGTCACATGGATTCCCTCCCTTGTTGACCTGCTGCAAACTCTCTACCTCTCGTTGTGTCCATCTGATACCAGAAACGTAGTGATTGCTACAGGGAGATAAGAAATGCACTTGACCACAAGAACAATGGACAAAATATGTGATGTATGTGTGTATATGATGTACGTTTTGCTGCACGGACAACAGACTACACTACATGGACTTCACGGGTTTCATCAAACTGCCGCCATAAAGAGTACTACTATGCTTCACATACAATTTGAACGGGTTTTCTGAAGAAACGTTTGAAAACTATGTTGTCGTTTATTGTTTGTTTTGTTTTTTGTTGTTGTTGTTGGGTTGTTGTTTTTTACGTTGCTGCCTCAGAAAATAAGTTCAGTGAAGTTTTGTACACTTCATGTTAGGAACACTCAGTGATTTGTGGTGCCACCGCTTCAGGGAAAAAAGTATGTATTCTGCGGTGGTGCTCAATACTCTACCTCTTCAAGAAACAGAAAATCCATGCCCCAAAAGGGCCACACTTTATTGCCACATGAAAACCTCACTGGATTATATATATTTGTGGATAATATTATGTATTGATTATATGTTGTACAATTTTAGTTAACACGATGGATTGTTTATTTTGACGTCCATATTCATGGAATACGTAGCTACTGTCTTGTTTTCCTTGTCCAACGTTAGTGAAGATGTGAAGTGTATGGTAGTGACTGTCATCAGCACACAGCTGGCACTGGGGACTGGGGTTCCAGTACTTCCTGTTCTCAACTGCACGTCCTCTACCTCACAGAGTACCATGCCTCCAGGACCGTGTCCAGCTAACAAAGCCAAGCCTGCCCTCTCCCCCCACCTGGATCCCCCCCTTCCCTCATCCCTCCCCCTTCTCATCCCTCACGGAAAACCTACCCAGCTGTCACAGCATCACCTGTTGTCTTTCTTTATCGCCCTCCCCCCTTCACACACACACACACACACACACACAGAGAGAGAGAGAGAGAGAGGCGCAAACTCGGCTCAGCATTACTATGTTGAAGACTGAATGTTCTCTACTTTGGAGAAAATTTAAAAAACTGATGATGGTGACAAAGGAATTGATGAAAATAATGTTTATGATAAAAGACAGTGGCTTCTCACTATTCTAACTAGTTACCAGGTGAGTTTTTGAGGTCCCCCTCCCCCACACTATCATTTTTCAGTTTCAAGGTGGTGTGAAAGCATGCAGACTCATCTATTTATGCTACACAACATCTGCTGTAAAGAAAAGGAGTAGAGATCTATATACGGCGAGACTTAAGTTTTTGAAAATACTATATTATAATAGTTAAGTTAATAAACAAAGGAACAATTTCTTCCCCAAATCAAATGACTAAAGTGTTGGTGGTTTGTGTCATGATCCAAACCTGGTTTTCACCTGACCATGGATAACCCACAGACTTAACAGGTAATCTATGGAAATCTCTTGTATCAGTGTGCAGGAAACTAGTGACAGCACTCAACAAAGACACTGTTCACAACTGAGACCATTTTTACAGGCAACATAACAGGGCTGAGCCTTTCAGTCTGCACTAAGAAGGACTCCTTGCACTCGTTTGACCTTTTTTCTTGTGGGTAAAATCTCTCTCTCTCTCTCTCTCTCTCTCTCTCTCTCTCTCTCTCTCTCCATTCCATTCAGCGGCTCCATTCCATTCAGCAGTTAGTGTTGTGGACAGTCAGCTGTACGCTGTGATACTACCTGGCTTTACTGGTCGTGGCCTTGCTCTCATTCTGCGTTGTTCTGTCACTTCTCGGCACCTCACCTTCCACTGGAGACTGAAATATATGGTTGTCGTCTGTGCTTGTATCTGTGTCTGTGTATGTAAACTTCTGTTACTCCGAACGAGTTATACTCCTGAAAAAATTGCTCTTCGTTCTGTCATGCACTTGGCCTTTCCCCTCACTCCCTGATCGCCCACTCCCCACCCCCACCCCTCCGAGGCCCCCTCCCCCTCATTCCTCCTCCCCCCACACAGACCCACACTGTTCCTCAGCCTCCTTACCTCATACAGTCCTGGCTGTTTACCTACCTATTCCACGTTTCTCTCAGGTTGAACTCAGGATATGATGATTGTCTTACATCAAGCTGGTTGTGTGTCATATTCATGTTGAATTACTTATTTTCCTTAGGCCTGCGTGTCATTTCGAGATACAGTCAGGAAGATGTGATCAAGCTTGAACACACACACACACACACACACACACACACACACACACACACACACACACACACACACACAGAATCATTAATAAAACGGGGAAAACATGTACATGCCTGTATCAATGTAAATGCTCTTTTTTTTAAAAATAAACTTGTGGTTCTGTTGCCGTGTTTGGCTTTGACAGTTTTCTGTCATGCATCACCATCAGAAAATGACGATGGCTGTGTGTGGCTGTCATGATCACGTCAGCCTTTTTCTCATTGATATCTGGATTCCAGGTCCATTGTTTGAACGACTGGCTCATTTGTTTGAAGAAATTGTTTTCGTTATATATAAAATGGAAGTCGTAAATGTCTTGCACCTAATGTTTGTACTATATTGTGCACAACTGTATTATTTTGGGTCCTCAGAGAAGCGTTGGTCAGGGAAAATGTTACTAACACATTGTAAAGAAATGTTTGTCAGGGAAAACATCACTAACACATTGGTCAGGGGAAAAGCTTACCAGCAGTTTGTTAAAAATGTATCACCTCTTCCCTTCTTCTCTCTGCTCATCACTATACTTGTCTATTTGTTTGTACCATGTTTGTTTATGTTTTAGACATGTGTGATATATTATTTTCTCCAAATGTTATTCATATACTTCTGTATTTCAACAGTCAACATTGACACTGATGATAATGGTAACGAACTGCGCAAGGCCAACAGTCCGCTGGATGGCCATTGGAGGTGGTGAGGGAGAATGTCTATTGGGGCTCATTCATTGATGATGAGACGGGTGGCTGTGTTTCTGTAAGGACCAAGGAAGCGTCCTGTCTGTCTGTACCGACGTTGTCATGCAGGGGGAGACACGAGGCCTGTTGGTGACAGTATTGGCAACGTTTGTCAGACACACACACACACAACGCACAACAGCGGAGTGGAGCCACAACTAAGTTACCACCAAAGACAGTCAAAACAGAGCAACCACACCTTTTCTTCTAAAACAGGAAGCATGCTGAACTGAACTCTTCCCGACTCTGAAAACGCCATCTACGACGTGGGTCGAAGAAAGCGGTGGGAAAACCATTCTTTTTCGCAAATGCGATATTGAGGACACTCCGTCCTGAACAGGACATCTCCAATTACACACGTCATTATCACAATTCGGGCACACTCTCTCCTCACGATAATCTTTAGCATCCACAACGAAATCCCCACACGTTTGATGCCCCGTCGTTAAGAACAACTTGAAGCAAGCAGCAACAAGTGGGTGTGTCTGCTGATGTTCCAACACTGTCACCTTGTGCACGGTCCTCTCTGCTCGGTCTGTCCGCAACATTGATCCGTTCAGTAAATGTTCGTCTGATCCGTTACTGTTCTCCGTCTGACTGGGAGAGACCCACTATCTTTCTCCGTGACCTCATACATCCTCTGTTCTGTGATTTTTTTTTTCTGTTCTTATTTTATGTTTGCGATTTCTGTTAGGAAGATCAGGGACATGCATATTTTTGCATATTGTGTATACAGTACATGTGTGTATGCGTGTGTGTGTATGTGTTGGATTATTGATTTTAATGTATTTTTCTTTCTTTAAACTGTGTAAAACAAATGGTAAACAGTGATTATTTTGGGACTATATTCCCGTTGAATTATTTCAATTTATTTCTCTCTCATAATTATACATTTTTTTGTAGTTTTCAAGGAATTGGTCGATATATTTATTGATTAATATTTGTATACAGATGACTTCTTTCTTTCTTTGTCTTTTCCCTTCCTTGTATTTTTCGTCAGGTGTTGCAAAATTAAATAACTGCCAAGGATGTGATGCAGAATGTTCTTTTTTTTTGTGCGAGTAAGTTGATTTCTGTGTGTGTGTGTGTGTGTGTGTGTGTGTAACTTACACAATACATAGATATCACACACACACACACACAAACACACACACACGTGTGTGTGTGTGATCTCTCTCTCTCTCTCTCTCTCTCTATATATATATATATATATATATATATATATATGTGTGTGTGTGTGTATGTATGTATGTATTGTGTAACACACACACACACACACACACACACACACACACACGAATACATGCACCCATTTTTCGTCCAATACCAGTGTCCGTGAACGAGCCTGCGTCGTATCTATGTTCAAAAAGGGAGAGCAGCACATCGCGAGCAGTTACCGACCCATCCCGTACCTCCATCGTCTGGAAGACCTCGAACATAATTATCGTCCACAATTCCATCATACCACACTTCCACCAACACATCATCTTGACAAACACCCAGCACGTCTTCAGGAATCACCCTCCTGGGAATCTCAGCTCAGTGTGACGGTCCACGAGATTGCCCACTGATCGGACACCAAACTGTGTGACCAGCATGCTCAACACGTGGCAGTGGGGAGCCTCTCGGAGAAAGAAGACAACACAACCACCTCACCACGCTTTACAACAACAGCATGGTCCACATTGACAGGTCCTTCTTCCACACCACAGGGGATAGCCGAAGAAGGGTAGCCCAAAGAATGTTCCAACATGCCAACCACCAAGCACTCTGCAATAGCTTCTTTCCTAGAACCCTACACCAGTGGAAGAACATGCCACCCAGCCTCTCGGATACTCCTTTACTGGAACTCTTCCAGGCTGGTCTGGGCCAGCTAAGAACAACTAATCAGCAACACCAAGTATACACAGTTTTGACGTCTTAAACCAAGTTATTTCTGAGCAAAGGGCCACCCACTTATCACACCCAGATGGCTCAGCAGACTCCGCCGCTTTCTGTTGGCGAGAAGCTCTGTGGTTTGGTACACACGATCATCAGCTCTAATATAAACCATGGGGCTGACGAACCGACAGAGGAAGAAAGTGAAAACAACGGCTATTTCGTTGCGAGTCTTCAGCAAAAGAGACACTACTGTTGGGTCGCTGTTTGAGGCACAGTGCACTGTAAGGGAAGTCAATGAAATCAATCCAGCCACTGGGGACGATACCCCTCGGCTGACCAACACTGACCACAACAGTGAGTGGCCAGAAGGATTTCCTTCCAACTCCTTTCCAAATAACCGCTGTTTTCATCTCTCGCACGACACCACCTCTCCATTACACACGTCGGGGGAACGATAAGTTTTCGTTTCCTTCACCATTTTAGTCACAACAAGTTATAGCCTATCTGACTGAAACACAATCCTATAAAATACATATTTCTATTATTCCAACCCATAATCCCCCCCTCTCTCTCCTCCTTCCCCCACTCCCTCACCCCCACACACACGCCATGTAGAGACACACGCGTTCGCGCATGCACGCACATTTAACTCGCGTGAGTGCTTAAAAGAGAGAAAATGGGGGCGAGGCATTTCTGTCTTTGAATAACATAATGAGAGTATCGCTTTTCAAACTTCAAAGACATTCTTTCAAACTGAGGTGTATATATGAAAGGACTGAGGGTGGATGAACTGGTTGCTGCTGCTGTAGAAATATGTTTGTGTATACGCAGCGCATTGGAGAAAGCAGTGACGACAGAGCCACAGGCAGACAGACAGACAGACAGGGACACACACACACACACACACACACACACACACAGAGAGAGAGAGAGAGAGAGAGAGAGAGAGAGAGAGTGTTTGTTCCTAAATTTATTCTGTTAAAGTGTTTCATATGACATAAAAGAGTTTCACATGACTCACTGGCTTAAATTCTATTGATTCCTGCTTCCCCCTTCATCCTCCCACTTCATTCGTCTACCGCTCCATCCATTCTCCAAAAACGAACAAAGAATAACACACAAAAATCTCCGAAGAATACAGATAAACAGAAACACGACCACTGGATTATTTACATGTCTCAGTGTGTATATATATGTTGTTGTTGTTTTTTCTATTTACACGATTCTAAAAAAATGATATTGCTTTCTTGAAAAAATCGTTCAGCCACTGTGCAAACAAGATGTGCATTTCGTAATGTTCTCATCTCTCTCTCTCTCTCTCTCTCTCTCTCTCTCTCTCTCACACACACACACACACACACACACACACACACACACACACACACACACGCCCGCGCGCGCGAATTGATCTTACTAAAAGAGTTACAGCCAAGGCCGGAGAAATTTGTTCACGAATGGGTTGGGGTTTTTTTCATAATATGCTCATGTTTATGTTTTACTGTCTCTTATAAACCTTATGACAATCTGTTCTATTCTATTCACACACACACACACACACACACACACACACACACACACACACACACACGGCTTAAAATAGGACAGCACCAAACACAACAACAAAACAGCCGAAACTGACCTCAATCATCAGCTGCAGACTGACACGTGAAGTGACGCAGTCCTGATCAGTCAGGGCCAGAGCTGATTGCAGTGTGGAGATCATCTTCATGCCAGTGCTATTTCTTGTGAACCATCACAACTTGTTTCACTTTCTACTACAGTGTCACGGTTACAACAGTCTCGACAGAGAAATAATAATGCCTTGCACTACGTTTTCGCTGTACTTATAGTATGGACGCAGAGAAACATCGTCGTCTGTGTAGCCTTGTACTGTAGATTACGTTCCTCACCAAACAACATATCTGGACCCAACACGTAGTGAGTACTCTTCA
>JAAQRG010016078.1:0-5000 GCA_011634625.1 Babylonia areolata
TTTTTCTTTCTCTCTCTCTTTCTTTCTTTCTCTCTCTCACTTTCTTTCTATCTTTCTTTCTATCTTTCTTTCTTTCGCTTTTTCTTTCTTTCGCTTTTTCTTTCTTTCTCTCTTTCTTCTCTCACTCTTTCTTTCACTCTTTCTTCTCTCACTCTTTCTTTCGCTCTTTCTTTCTCTCTTTCTTCTCTCACTCTTTCTTTCTCTCTTTCTTCTCTCACTCTTTCTTTCGCTTTTTCTTTCTTTCTCTCTTTCTTCTCTCACTCTTTCTTTCACTCTTTCTTCTCTCACTCTTTCTTTCGCTCTTTCTTTCTCTCTTTCTTCTCTCTTTCTTTCTCTCTTTCTTCTCTCACTCTTTCTTTCTCTCTTTCTTTCTCTCACTCTTTCTTTCTCTCTTTCTTCTCTCACTCTTCTCTCTCTTCTCTCACTCTTTCTTTCGCTCTTTCTTCTCTCACTCTTTCTTTCGCTCTTTCTTTCACTCTTTCTTCTCTCACTCTTTCTTTCGCTTTTTCTTTCTTTCTCTCTTTCTTCTCTCACTCTTTCTTTCACTCTTTCTTCTCTCACTCTTTATTTCTCTCTTTCTTTCTCTCTTTCTTCTCTCACTCTTTCTTTCACTCTTTCTTCTCTCACTCTTTCTTCTCTCACTCTTTCTTCTCTCACTCTTTCTTTCTCTCTTTGTTTCTTTCACTCTTTCTTTTGTTTCCTTTTTTATGGTACGCTTTATGATGTTTTAAAGTATAGCAGACCAAAAACAGAGCATGCGTGCATATGCTCGTGCACGTTTATTACGTGCTATTACTTGGACGTACATGTGCGCGCGATGCACACACACATACGCACGCACGCGCATACTGCGCTAGACAAGTACGCGCGCGCACATTACACACACACACACACACACACACACACACACACACACACACACACAAGCTCATGTTCATATACTTTGAACGGCCAAGGTGTGTGTGCGTGTGTACGTGTGTGTGTGTGTGTGTGTACATCTTGTGTTGAGTGAGTGTGGGAATCAGAATCAGAATTAGAATCATGTTTGTCATGAAAGCCGTGTGAATGATTTATAGACACAACAAAAAAGGGTAAAAAAATAATAATGAAAAATAAAATAAAAAGAAGAAGAAGAAGAAAAAAAAACTAAACTAAATGTAAGGCGTTCTAATTAAAACGTGATGTGTTAAAGTTCTTTAAAACATTCATATGTGAATTTCGTCGAAATCACGCTCTCACCCTTTCTCCTTCGACAAAAATGACACAGGGCTTTTAGTGGCCACACACACAGTCCCCGTAGTTGAACGCTGTCAGTATTATTATTATTTATGTTGTTGTTATCATGGTCATCATCATCATCATCATCATCATCATCATCATCATTAATAGTAGTAGTAGTAGTAGTATTGCTGTTGTTGTAGTTGTTGTTGTTGTTAGTAGTAGCAGTAGTAGTGGTAGTATTGTTGCTGTTGTTGTAGTTGTTGTTAGTAGTAGTAGTAGCAGTAGTATTGTTGTAGTTGTTGTTAGTAGTAGCAGTAGTGGTAGTATTGTTGCTGTTGTTGTAGTTGTTGTTAGTAGTAGCAGTAGTAGTGGTAGTATTGTTGCTGTTGTTGTAGTTGTTGTTGTTGTTGTTAGTAGTAGCAGTAGTAGTGGTAGTATTGTTGCTGTTGTTGTAGTTGTTGTTGTTGTTGTTAGTAGTAGCAGTAGTAGTGGTAGTATTGTTGCTGTTGTTGTAGTTGTTGATGTTGTTGTTAGTAGTAGCAGTAGTAGTGGTAGTATTGTTGCTGTTGTTGTAGTTGTTGTTGTTGTTGTTAGTAGTAGTAGCAGTAGTGGTAGTATTGTTGCTGTTGTTGTAGTTGTTGTTAGTAGTAGCAGTAGTAGTGGTAGTATTGTTGCTGTTGTTGTAGTTGTTGTTGTTGTTGTTAGTAGTAGCAGTAGTAGTGGTAGTATTGTTGCTGTTGTTGTTGTTGTTGTTGTTAGTAGTAGCAGTAGTAGTGGTAGTATTGTTGCTGTTGTTGTAGTTGTTGTTGTTGTTGTCAGTAGTAGCAGTAGTAGTGGTAGTATTGTTGCTGTTGTTGTAGTTGTTGTTGTTGTTGTTAGTAGTAGCAGTAGTAGTGGTAGTATTGTTGCTGTTGTTGTGGTTGTTGTTGTTGTTAGTAGTAGCAGTAGTAGTGGTAGTATTGTTGCTGTTGTTGTAGTTGTTGTTAGTAGTAGCAGTAGTAGTGGTAGTATTGTTGCTGTTGTTGTAGTTGTTGTTAGTAGTAGTAGTAGTAGCAGTAGTATTGTTGCTGTCGTTGTAGTTGTTGTTAGTAGTAGTAGTAGCAGTAGTATTGTTGCTGTCGTTGTAGTTGTTGTTAAACTGACACTGACTGGTGGTTGATCCACGGACTGGTTGCAGACCTAGAGGTGCTGAAGCACACTCCCTTCGCTGGGTGGGCGTGGCGTGACTTGTTATTGTTGTTATTATTATGGTCATCACCATCGTTACCATCATCATCACCATCATCATCATGATCAACATCATCATCACGTTATTATTATGATCATCACCATCATTACCACCACCACCATCATCATCATCATCATCATCAACATCATCATCACGTTATTATTATGGTCATCACCATCATTACCATCATCATCACGTTATTATTATGGTCATCACCATCATTACCACCACCACCACCACCACCACCATCATCATCATCATCATCACGTTATTATTATGGTCATCACCATCGTTACCATCATCATCATCATCACGTTATTATTATGGTCATCAATATCATTACTATCACCATCATTACCATCATCATCATCATCATCACGTTATTATTATGATCATCACCATCATTACCACCACCACCATCATCATCATTACCATCATCATCATCATCATCATCACGTTATTATTATGGTCATCAACATCATTACTATCACCATCATTACCATCATCATCATCACGTTATTATTATGGTCATCACCATCATTACCACCATCATCATCATCATCATCACGTTATTATTATGGTCATCACCATCATTACCATCATCATCATCATCACCATCATCATCATCACGTTATTATTATGGTCATCAGCATCGTTACCATCATCATCATCACGTTATTATTATGGTCATCACCATCATTACCATCATCATCATCATCACCATCATCATCATCACGTTATTATTATGGTCATCAGCATCATTACCATCATCATCATCATCATCACGTTGTTATTATGGTCATCACCATCATTACCATCATCATCATCATCATCACGTTATTATTATGGTCATCACCATCATTACCATCATCATCATCATCATCACGTTATTATTATGGTCATCAGCATCATTACCATCATCATCATCATCACGTTATTATTATGGTCATCACCATCATTACCACCACCATCATCATCATCACGTTATTATGGTCATCACCATCATTACCACCACCATCATCATCATCATCATCATCATCATCATTATTGTCGTCATTATGATTATTGCTGAAACCGATTGCTCATCGATTCACTGACGTGGTTGCAGACCTCGAGATGGCGGAGCCCGCTCCTCCGCTGGGTGGGGGTGGCGTGAAGGCGGACAGCAGTGCCGACTATGACTACCTCATCAAGTTCCTGGCCCTGGGTAAACCCCCCCGCGCCCCCCTCCTCCACCCGTCTGTCTGCCTGCCTGTCTCTCTGTCTGTCTGCCTGCACGTCTGTCTGTCTCCCCGCCTGTCTGTCCGTCTGTCTGTATGTCTGTCTCTCGGTCAATCGGACGGCCAGTCTGCCTGCCTGCCTGCCTGTCTACCCGCCTGTCTGTATGTATGTCTGCCTGCCTGTCTGCCTGTCTGTCTGTCTGCCTGTCGGTCTGTCTGTCTGTCGGTCTGCCTGCCTGTCTGTCTGTCTGTCGGTCTGTTTGTATGTCTGTCTGTCTTCATCACCCTAACACTCACCACTGTTTTCTACCCCACTCCACTGAGTAGACCTTGAGTGGGTGATCCGGACTCTGTAGTCGTGCGGATGAGTTGATTAAAAAAAAAAAAAGAAAATCGAGGTACTGTGCATAGCACGTGAAAGAACCCATGGCGACAAAAAGGGCTGTCCCTGGCAAAAAAGTAAAAGCAGAAAAAAAACCTCACTTTGATAGGAAAACAAATACACACTTGCAGACCGGGTTTTTTTGGTTGTTTTTTGGTTGTTTTTTTCAGGTTTATGGGTGGCGCTGCACTGTATGTAACGACGCATTCTTCCTAGGGAGAGTTGAGCCTAAATTTCACACAGGGAAATGTGTTGTGGTAAAGAGTAATGCGATACAATAATTATAATACTCTACAATACAGTGCACTACGATACAACACAGTACAATACAATTGTCTCTCTAGCTCTTCGTCTTCTAGTTTCCCCCATCGTTCTCAACTTTTGTTGTTGTTTGTTTGGTTGGTTGTTTTGTTTTGTTTTGTTTTTTTGTTCATACATCAAAGCAAAGCAAATCATGAGGTCTTGTTCATGTTCACAACACGAACACTGGAGAGAAAAAAGCCAGCGTGCGTGTTTACGTCTGGGTGTATGTGTACACGTGTGTGTGTGTGCGCGCGTGTGTGTGTATGTGTGTGCACGTGTGTGTGTACACGTGTATGCGTGCGTGTGTGTGTTTCAGTGCATTCAGAGCCTACATTCCATGACATTTGTGAATCGGGGGCAAACGCCACTGGTCCCATAGTAGTAGTTTATTGTCAGAGCTATAATCCATGTCTGTGGGTGTCAGTCAGTCCGCTTCAGGCGTGAACACGCGCGCCTCTCTCTCTCTCTCTCTCTCTCTCTCTCTCTCTCTCTGTGACATCTCACACACTTGAAGGTCTATAGTTCCCGCAGGTTGTCAACTTCTTCTTCGGCGGTGACATGGTATTGACAGGTGTATTCTGTGTGTGCGTTTAAATCTGTGGAAAGACGATTCCCCCCTCAAGAGTACTGGCAGGTTGAGGTAGAT